>WYDI02034009.1:0-30633 GCA_009867235.2 Psittacus erithacus | reverse complement strand
TAACATAACATAACATAACATAACATAACATAACATAACATAACATAACATAACATAACATAACATAACATAACATATAATTTACTTAAATTTCTACAATAATGCTGGCCTTGAATGTATTTTTGGCCTTGAACTTCTGTTGACAATTTAGTACGTTTCCTATTTTTCTCATCTTTGAAAAAGTGTGTTAGGGTTTAGATTAGGGTCCCATGTTCTAAATTTGTTTCTAAAACCCCTGTTGGCCAGACTTTCTATTGTCATTGTTTAAAATTATTTCCTCTTTGTGGAATATGCATTTTACTTTCTAGAATGCTAAATTTCGCTTTTGTCTGGCAAGACTTTAAAACAGTATTTCTACACGATTGCCAGTCACCAGTAAATGCTTACCTTTTGGACGTTGTCTTCAAATTCATTTCAATTAGCTTCCGCAGCATGATATAGCTCCCCATACAAAGCTAAAAATTGCTTTTATTTTTTTTTCTTTTCCCTTCCTCCCAGGGTGTCCAATCTGAGTGCATTATGGACAATTTGGATACGTTCTGAGCATATTATTGTCACATTTACTCTCATTGAGAAAATCTGCTCTGCTTTATGCCAGCTGTTTCTCTATTTGATACTCTTATCTTAATGATGAAATAAAAGATGTTAACTAAACAACTAATATTTGAACTCAGGATAATTAAAATATCAGTGTAATGTTCTCTGACCTTCACTTACTCATCTGTGCTTTCAACTGTAACTCTAAATATAGCTTAATGTCTGACTATATCTTTTAATAAAAATTCATTTAAGAATCAAACCAGTGCATTTCCTAGCATGCTACGTAAGCAAAAATTTAAATTACCAACTTAGTTACTCACTGTCAAAACAATAGAAAAATAAAAAATTAAGTGCAGTAAAACAGAAGAAAATGAAACTTTTAAAATTCAGAGCAACAAAACAACTTCTGTGGTAGCTGGGAGTACACAAAGGTGTGCTAGAGTTGTGAATCATTATATTAACTTCTGTTACCACACAGCTAAACTTCAGGATATAAAAAAGAAATCCATAATTAAAAAGGTTCCAGAGACTACCTGAAAAGAAGTAAAGTTTAGTTGTGGAAGATATTGTTCCTGAAAAATAATGTTGTATCAGAAAAACGCTGTTATAAATGAAACTTCTGAGTGAAACATCAAGAACATGAGATCTTAAAAGAGGCAGTTATAATTCAAGATGGACAATGATCTTGCTTACCCTTCTTATAGTAGGTTGACTAGCTGCTGTATGTAGCCCAGTCAAAAAGGACAAGAAGATTGAATTTCATTTTAAAACAATGGAGTCTCTTAATTGCAGTTTTTTCAATTCCACAGAACCCTCTTCTAGTCTTCACTGTGACAGTCAATGTGAAGATGACAAAACTTTTGCAAAGAATGAAGTATGTATAAGTCTGATACATGTAACCACCAACCTATCCCACCTAAGAAAATCTTTTTTCAGTTGCATGGGTTACTGAAGTCTCCTTAGACAATCATGAAGACCTTCAGACTGCTGCTCAAGGTTAAGTTAGATATATGCATATTTATCAGGTATAGCTACCGCAGATGACTGGATTAGTTCATTTAATTCCAGTAATTAATTAACTGATTTACCTTGATTACTGACTGATACTACATAATCCTACCCGACTTCAGTATCTTGCAGCTTTTGGAAAGACGTATTTGCTTATCTGTGTGAATAAATGGCAAGGATTTTTTTTTTTCTTCTAAGAACAAAATACCCTGCAGACACCCTGTCTGTTCTAAAAAAACCTTCAAAGAAAGATATGTACTTATGATGTTAACATTTAATACAGAAACTAGTATATATTTATTTAAACTAGTCCTAGAAGACGTTTTTCTCTCTACTACAAAACACATGATGGAATAACATTTTTTAAGAAAAAAAAAAATTTCTGTTGGAAAAGTCACATATTCAAAGCAAACAAATGTCAGGTTTAAATATTTTAAATTAAAAAAAGTCACAGGCTTTATTCTGCTTTTTCATCTGCTTTTACTATATGTGTTTATTGCCAAATTAATTAGAAACTATATGTTAGTTAATTTACATTTTATCATTTATATTCTACACTCTATAAAACTAAATTTCCCTCATATATTTCTCTTGCTTTTTCATGATGTTTATTCAAAGTAACAGTTGCATCTGCTCTTACACACAGCATTTATTATACAATGGACATTGTAAAGCCATATTATGTATTCCAAATGTGTATGCAAAAGGTAAGCAAAAGTAGTGCTGGTGTGAGTACATGCATGCATCTGTACTTATTTTTAATTGCTTTCTGAGCTTTCTTGAATTGCTAACTGTTACAGCTCATTCAAGTAACATTTTCAAGCTTTCTCTGATATGAAGAGAAGAAAGCCTTAAGAAAACCTGAGATTTTAGCTTAATCACATTTTCAAAAAAACCTGTAGCTTTTTTGGCAAAATACCAGCTATTCACATAGCCCTATCGAAAGATCTTATTTTTATTCCCTATTTCCAAAACTATTTATATATTTTACAGTAAACACTCAGTGGCTTGTCAATAGAAAAATGAGCCTGCTATCTCCAAGAAAGACATACTGATAACCAAATCTCTACATAAGTACTGCCAAAGCAACTAGGTGGAAGTTAGCTTTTCTTTTTTGGCTTTTTGACTTTTTTAGTTCTTGGTGTACAATGGCGAAGAGTAATGAGTGCATTCATGCAGTGTCATTAGGGCGAGGTTTCTAGGGTAAGGTATACTCAGACCTAGACGACTACTATTACTTTTTCAGTAATGTTCTGTCTTCCTTGTGTTAAGTTTTCACACAGACATGCAAACAGTAACCCTACGATCCCTCCAAAATAGTGTTTGTTGCATGCTTTGATATCAAGCAGTATTATTATCAGTGTATTTAGATACTTCACTATAAGTTGTATTTCTTATGTTACTGGTCTAAAGTCACACCCTCCTGTGTGACACCATGCACAGTAAATCTTGTTTATGCAGTCCAGATGCAAACATCAAAATGTACCTTCTTAATAAGCTCTTTGAATCCCCTTTGGTGATCTTTTAAGAAACCTGTCTCTCTCCACTGACTCCGTTGGGAGGAAAGCTTGGAATTGCAAAGAAGCTGGCATATGCATGCAAAAAACAGGCAGTGGAAGCTTGGGACCAAAAATTTATTATTTGGAATCTATTTCAGTTACAATAAAATATCTCATATTTTCTTCACAAGTCCTTCAACAGCTTTTTCAAGTTGTGACTATTAAGAATGAAGTTTTCATAATACATAGCATTCGAGTAGCATTTTACACAGTCAAAACAACACAATCCTAATTGATTTAAATTCTATTGACAAAAACACTCAGGTCATGGTCTATGTGACTTTATAAAACAGACATGTTATTCTGACCAAAATATAAAATGATAAACGCTTTGTAAGTAGCCAACATAGAACAATTTTAAGCAAAACATGCTGCCTAAGTGGTTAAACTGAATATTACTTTGAAATTATAAAACACAGAAAGTCTCATTCACAGTAACATTTAAGAATACTCTGTGCCTTCAGCAAATGCTTGACTTATTCCTTACACCCTTTCAAGTTTCGAAATAGATTTAAGAGTGGCTCTTCATATTGTGACTTCAAACATAAGCAACGCTTTATCATCGCTGGATAAAAACAAAACAACTGATGCCTTCTTCCAACCACACTAGTATATAAGATCACTGCTGAAGATGTTCCAAACACACCCTCACCTGCATGACAGCCTTAATTCTATTGTTGACTAACTTTTTCATGTTAGATTTTTCAGCCTTTTTTTTTTTTTTTCTGGAACATATATACCATGTCAGTTTATTACTCATAATGGCATGATACTTTTACACGCTTAAATGAAGTATGAATAATGGCTTAATACTTTTATATACATGCACACTATACTACACTCTATAATGAATATATTTTTTTATTTAAAGGACAAATGTTTCCTCTCTACACACTTCCTCTTGCCTCTCTTCATGTGTCATTTTATTCTTCACAACTTTAAACACAATATTATGCAGAGTTAACAGAATAGTTGGTGACATTGCACAGTACCATAAACACAGTCACTCCAAAGGGTTATGGCTTGGGTTGTTTGCTTTTTTTTTCCCCACTATATGCTTTACAGTTTTTCCTCATAAACATTTAAGTGAACTATGGAGTAGTTTTAAGAAAAAAAACATAAATCCTGTCTTCTTGTTATATGGTGTATATATCAGGAAGTTGGATTCTTTACCTACTCAAAAGATGTGCAAGCACGACAGTGCATGATAAAAGTGCATAATATAAGAAAAATAACAGTTATACCTTGTATGAATGCTCATTCAAGAAAGGTTTCTGAAGTAGAGAGTAAAGAAATCTAGTCAGAATGGCCCCTCAATAGTGAAAATCCAAGAGCAGGTGTCGCAACTTGTACATGTGCCCATGGTGATTAACGAATTTCACTCCTTTTTTGGTAGTCATAATTCAAATGTATGATAGGAATAAACTTCTTTTAAATAAAACTGTCATGCTTCAAGGGGAGGTGAAAGGATGACTACGGTTGTGTCATCACCTATACCACTCTTTCCATGTGTTTTAATGCCTTTAGTACACTTACTACCTTAATGGAATGCTGACAAAGGTTGTTCTCTGCACTCCAATGCACAGTAACTCTATCAATGACTGCCTTTGCTCTGCTTTTCACACCATAAATACTAACCATTTAAACTCATGCCATCCTCAAAGTTTCCGGCTGAGGCCCTTTCCTAACATAAGAAAGATAGGCATTGAATTTCTGAGAATTAATTTAGGATTAATTTTGCAAAATTTATTTTTTTAGTGGTTATAAGCTATCCTGCCTTTGTATCCTCACTATCTCTCTACTTCTTTTCTACTATCTTATGCAGTCCTGTGCCAACACCAAAGTATGATGACAGTGTTCTTACTGCAGACTTAATTCTCTGCCACAGATACGCTATTTTAAAGCATTTAACCACGCTGAGGAACAAGCCTTTTGCAGAGAGTTGCAAAAGTCAGCATCAGCCTGGCACATTAAATTAATGAGAAAATTAAAATAATTTAAACCAAAAAATACTTTATAAGCAGTAACTGTAGCCAACCTAAAATATAGTCATTAGCATCTATCTACAGTATCCCTGTAATAACATCTAATCCTCATCTCAGTTACACTTCATATATACATTCAAGCTGTTCTATTAAAAGCAAGCAGTTTTGTCTAGAAATGTATTTCGATTTTTTTTTAATAAAGCCAAAAATGTTAAATACCACAGGTGGAAGTTAATGAATTTTAGGTTTCTAACAACAGTCTTGTGCCTTTCAATATCTTGTTTTTAATTGCTTATATATGAAACTTAAGGATTTGGGAATACAATGAAGCATTCTACATCTGTATTCCAAAAAAAAAAAGAATGGAACAAAAAACGTTAATGAAAGTTCCAACTGCTTTGATCAAAACCTTTACATCCAAAATAATATAAACACATAAAAAGTGTCTTCACTCTTAGATGTTTAAAATAGATCATGACATGACATTTCTGATTGTTCTTTTAACATGAATTTTTAAGAAATGTAAATTAAATTAGATAGAAATTCAACCTTGTTTATCTATCTATGGTAAATAAACATCATCCAAGAATATATGTTTAGCCTGATGTGTCTTAGTCTTTTATCTTATTCTAGCCTTATATGTTGTCAATAATGTTGAAAATTATAGTTTCTTCTTTTTTTTTTCCTTGCAATTTGTAATAGTACTCAGTCTGACTAAAGCCATGGTTTCAAAGAACCACACTGACATCTGATAACCACACTAGAACCATAGCTTCACTGCATAGAAAGTGCATAAAAATGTGAACTATGGAACCTCTAAGGAATCAATATTGAATGATTGATGAAAAAGTTGTCAACATTTAATATATTACAAAATAACAAATACTAAGATTAAGCTTTTCTGTGCAGTCTTCCATCCTAAAATTTTTCAGGTATAAACCTGATCTGAGCTACCTCAAATAGCTGTGATGAGTTAATACAGATAGAAAAAAAAAAAAAAAATCATATAGAGAAGCATGAATTACTACAAATTAAAATAAGAGCTACTGTCAGTGCCAAAGCAAAGTACAGGTACTTCCGCTGACATTTCAGTTTTCAGGAAAACATTTCTTTGGGTGAAGATGAGGTTGCAGGCACCTGTTTTCGCAGCTCCTAATAATACAAATTGTCCTTCAGATCATACGATAGTAGACTGAACATGTAGTTTAAAGACCTCTCTCCTTCCTCATAATGCATGCGCATCTGGTTTTTAGCATGGTCTTTAATCACTAAACAACCGTGCATATAGTATGCAATTGTGTACAGAAGACTGGGAATTAAGATTGTTTCAGCAGTAAATAAGAATGGTTTCGTTACTTTTAAATATCATGGTATGTAATTTTCTGTGAGAAACCACAGGATTTTTTTGTTTTCTTTTGATCAAAAGACAAACAGTACATATAAATATTCTGAATATTGATGCTTTGTTCTCCTCCCTAAGTCAAACAAACCACAGGCAGCTCATTACATATTTGAGATTGTTGGATATATCTTTCAGCTGGAAATATTTTGAAGCCTGGATTCAAATATTTCCAAGGACTAAACAACAGATTATGACATATAGGGATATTTTTAGTAACCAATACATTATTCATTCTGGTAGGAACTAGATTTTTACACTCAAGTCATAAACATAATTTGCGACTACAGGGTTTTGTTTTTTTTATTCTGTAAATAATTGTATGCTACCAAAAATTTAAAATTAACTACAGTGGGTGAAGAAATCATTAATCACCATCTCTGTCACAATAATATTGCATCTGCATATGCTAATAACATCCTGTTCTTAACATCCGCCATAAAATGCCAAACAGCTTAGCGTATTAGTCCAGATAATATTTGCATGTGTTCATAAAAGAATTATTTGGTTCACTTCCCACACTTATTAGAGAGGCTCAAGGTCATTTTAAATAATGATTTCAACCAAATGCAAGTCATACCTAATGCACATAGGACTAGGTCATAAAAAATACTTAGTGCAGAAAGGTACAATTACAAAAATATTAGCTTTATGCACTGAGTAGATTTTGGAAAAGTAGCACTCTATGATCCTGAAAGCCTCTGCTCAGCTTTTATCTAACTCTAAAGCCATGAGTTACTGACTATCAGGGTCTATAAACACTCACATTCTCTAGGTGTACACATTTTCAAAGACAGCAAGTTTTGTCAGACTAAGAAATTCATCAACCAGTTCATGCTCAAGCCTGATCAGACCGAGAATATCAGCAAAGATTTCTCATGGGGCTTGATGAATCAGACATTTTCAGAGAATGCTTAAAGCCATACCAAATGGTTGCCCTTCATTTGCCTTTTACTTCTGAATGGGGAATGTTTTTTTTCCCTCACATTTTATCTAAAAGGCTGGACTTCAGAACAAGTAAGATCTGTAACCCCTTTCTCTATGTGGGCCATTCAAACTCATCTAACATCTCTCAGGAGTATGTCTTAAGTTATATCAAGTTGTTCAGAATGGCTATAGAGATGGTACTCTATTCTCCTTTCCTGAGAGTCTTCTCTTCAATGAAAATACCCATACTAATTGCAAAAAGAAGTGTTTTTACTAAATTTCTCCCTTCCTCTTCTCTGACCTACTTAGCTACAAACATGAGCAAAATGAGGATACTCATTCATAATACTCCTTTTCATATTCTGAGATGAGGGAGCAAAGACAGAACACCTGATTGTGGTACTGGTTGCTGTCTGGGTTTAAACCATGGCAGTAGGTGAGACTGGTCGTCAGAAGGCAAAATTTAGTTCTCAAACTGTTTCTACCAGCTCAATGTAACTGAAAGCTAGTCAACTGATACCGTCTTTCTCACAGCTGTATAAATGTTTTGGTTTTCTTGAGCTAAATCCCATTAATCCCACTAAGACAGAGGGTATTGATTACATGGTAAAAATATACTATAATAAATCACCACAACACATCTACAAGCCTACACCAACTCTGAACTCGAGGAAAAGCCAGTTTAAGAAAAATAAATGAAAATTCCAAGGCTAAGTCACTTTATGGAGCCTATTCTGTGACACCATACCCTAAAGAAGTGTGGGGTTTGTCATCTTTGAAATAAGGCCTTGTTCATCCAGGAAAGAAAATGGTTCAGTTAGAATCAGTGACAGATATCCACCAACCCTTTTATTAAAAGATTTTTTTTTTCCTTTTATTAACATGACAGTCTTCCCAAGTAAAAGTCTCCCTTTAGTGAATGTCAAAATAGACAGAACTGGAAGACTGCTAAGAAGATTATAAGTGAATAGACACAATTATTGCACCATTGACAAAGAAACTAGTTATTTTTTGATGAAAAAGATCTTCCAAAAGAAGGAAACATTTCGCCTTTTATACACAACATTCATCACTGACTGCTATCCTCTCCTTCCAACATTCATATTCCATTTTAAAAAAAGAAAGAAACTTCTGCCTTCCATTGCACACAGTCTATAAGTCTGAAACACTTCCAAGAGTTTCCTAGGGCAGGTTTTCTGATTTGATGCTACTGAATTCTGTTATTCAGTGTTATGATGGTTTTGGTGGATATTGAAAATTCTAAAGTTCTTCAAATGCTTACAAAACTGTTTATTTTTTTTATGGTTGACAACTTACATGGGTTTTTATTTTATTTTTACCCTACCATCTAATTTTCAAAAGAAACTTAAGTGCACAAAAAATGAAAATCCACACTATAGTTAAAATATTAAAATTGGAAATTGAATCAGCAGGGGCTTTTTTGTCTTCAAATTATGAAAAGGAATTGAAATCAACATGGTAATCATGAAATTTTACTTTAATTGATAAAGAAAATATCAGTTTTATGACCTGGCATTTTTGTGTTGTTCATAAATATCTGGATAGATGGGAGGGTTTTGTGCTCAATCTTACAGAACATGTGAAAAAAATATTGTTTTGCTTTTTTTCTGAAGTGGCTATCTATTGCTAGCAAGAATTAACACCAATTCAGAAAAGCAAATACTGACTCTTTTAAGAGTTTAAACCTAAAAATGCTTACATTTGAGATACTGGTAGTATAACCAAAGTCAGGGGATTCCTGAAATAAGTGGAGTTTTTCATAAAAGTTTGAATGATTTGATCTTTGGTGCATTTTCCTAATGACCACATGTCCAACAGGTTAAATGATGTAATGTTGTATATACAAAATACTTCATCTATGTGGTTTAAAAAACAGTAGTAACAAAAAGAAACAAACATATATAGAGACATCCAGAATATACTTCACACTATGTTTAAATACATATATATCGCTGTACTCTGATGTAAAGTTGCTGATTAAAGAATACAAGTTGGCATAGAGGATGACATTACTATTAACCTCTACTTACAATATCAACTTGTAGCACTATTTAGCCAATGTTATCAAACCTTGAAACAATATTTATTTTGAGTTATTAAATGTTATTTTATTAAGTATATAATTGAAAAGGACTTTGTCCTAAAAGAGAAGTTTATTAAAATGGCTGAATCTAAATTTGTACCTGTTTCTTCCATGTCTCAAAGCAAGAATAATAACAATAGCAACTATAATAAATGAAAAACTGCTCTTACCATGACAGCTGGGTAGGGCTCTATTCCATCCAGGTCTTCCATCATCTCCCATGATACATGTTAGTGTAGAATATCCTTGAAGTACATAACCTGCATCGCAGTAATACGTGACAGTTGACCCCAGTTTATAATCCATTCCAAGTCTTGTTCCATTCATTATATTCCCAGGATCAAAGCAAGACTCACGCAGTTTTGCTAAAGCAGAAAAAAAATGCAAACTTAATTCTGAATATAATCTAAAAACTTTAGAAATAATTTCTAGAGTTTTCTTAAGGTCTTCTCTGAGCATCCTGTAGACACATAATGTTCCTTCCATTCTACACCAAAGCCTCTCTCTCCATTTTAAAGACTGTACAAATTACAATGTAATGACCAAAACTATCTCCCCTATACTTTTTGTAGATTATTCCTGTTGAGCTCCATAATGAGAATTATTTTGTTCCAGGATTCACTGGGACCAATGATTTAATTACATAGTTAGATGAAGTTAGAACTATGGACACTGTTCCCATAGATAAAACAGACCTTAGTTTTAAAATCTGTGGTCTGAAAACTCCAAAGTGGTAGAAACCAACACAAGTAGTTTGTTACAAAATAAAAAGCATTCAAATGAATGTCTTCAAAATTAATAAATTGCAAATGAATATTTATATCCACGCAAATGATATACTGATATATTTTCAAATAAAGGTGGGGAATTTTTCCTCACAATATGACAAAGCAAAAAAAATTAGTTAAAATTTATCTCCTTTTTTATTGTTGTTGTTATTTAGAGCTACTTGTTTAAAAATATTGAAATAAATTAAAAAATATTAATATACTCTTATCTTTGCTTCCTTATTCCTTCTATAATATGAATACCTGTATGCTTAATATCCTAGACCTAACAAACTCCACAAAAATTACCACTCAGTGTTTCTAATGAAGAACATTACTATGCAGAAGGGGAGAATGAAAAAAATTTCAGAAAAATTTGCAATATATTTCCAGTTAGGAAAAAAAAAACCAACCAGAAAATATACTAGGAAATTGTAGAAGGTGGAATGAAGCAGATGACACTGTGCTGTGCAGGATGGCATTTGAAGTAACTTCTTTTATGAAGCAGAAGACAGAAAATTCAGATTTTCTTCTTTACCAGTTAAGACTGTTGTGGAGAAGATCAGTAGGAACACCTATTATTTTCTGCAAGATCGGTGTCTACTTTCTAATACGTCAAAAGAGATGTTATTTTACCAGGCATATTTGCACTATGGAACTTTCAAGTACAGGTAGGTATGGTTGCCAAAACACAATATGAGCTTTGAAATTTGAGGAAGGCTATTTAAGAGCTTCAAATACAAATAACTTTATCTGATTCTGGCAGTATCTAAACTGAAGTTTCTGAAAACTTAGAGATAATATGGTGTAATTATTATATATTTAAATTTTATACAGTTTAGCCACATATCAGTTATTGGTCACTGCAAGATACAAGCTAACAAACTAAAGAGATTGTTGGTTTGATCCCCTAAGGCCATTTTTGTGTTGCAGTATTTACAAGAGGAAAGAATTACATTGCAAAAGTATTGCAGTACATTTACAATTGAAAAGGGAAACACACAAGAATTCTGCTGAAATTTCAACACCATATCTTCCAAAAGAACACGAAGACCTCCTAATATGATTAGCTATTTAGTATGATTTATGTATCTAATTATTGTGTTTTAAACCCAGCTGGTAACTAAGTCACTCGCTCACACACACACACACTTCCCCCTCCCTGGGCAAGATGGGGAGGAGAAGCAAAAGAATGCAAATCCCACGGGCTGAGATAAGAACAGTCCAATAACTAAAGTACAGTATACTACTACTAAGAATAATAATAATAAAAATAATACTGGAAATAACAAGGGGAGAGAATATAAAACTAAAAAGGGAAATAAAAAAAAAAAAAAACCACAAAACACCAAAAAACCCAAAACAAAAAATCCACAAGTGAGGCACAATACAATTGCTCACCACCTGCAGGCTGATCCCCTGCCTGACCCAGGCAGCGATCGGTCCCTTGCAGGTAACTTACCTCAGTTTATATATTGAGCATGAGAGGTTGTGGTATGGAACACCCCTTTGGCTATCCTGGCTCCTTGTACCCTTCCTCACTGGCAGAGCAGGAGAGACTGAAAAGCTTTTGATCTGTGTAAGCGCTACTTAGCAACAACTAAAACACCCATGTGTTACCAGCGCTGTTATCAGATTAAAGCCAAAACAAAGCTCTGTACCAGCTACTAGGAAGAAGATTAACTCTATCCCAGATGAAACTAAGACACTAATCTACAGAGTATGCTTCTGATATGAAAACTAATATAATAGTAAGTAAAAGTTACATCACATAGTTAATCGCTAAGAAAAGATATTTGATATCTACACTGATTCACATAGGTAGTTGTGTGGTGCCTGTAACATCTGTCTCCTGTTCTGAATGGTAAGTTTTCAAAATACCATATGACATTGGCAAAAGAAAGACTAAAACTTTTATTACACTCATTCAAAAATTTGGATGGAAAATCAAAAGTTAAAAGATAAAATTTACTAGAAAGTCTGAAAGTTATCACATAGATATTAATAATTATTATGTAGGCAAGCCACACTTCCACTTGAGAAGTTTGGCAGACCTTAGGGTAAACTAAAAATTCTTTCAAGTCCAAATTCTCAAGTGAAAAATAAAAGAGAGAGAGAGAGAAAAAAAGAGTGATTTAATTTAGGACTATAACACTTTGACAATACTGAGGAAATATTGTGCTTTCTTCTTACTGAACTGATATTGATATATTTGTATTGATACACAACCGATAATGTGAGACCACCATTCTGGAGCTTATGATAAGAAACCTATATTTCATAATTCTAGAAGGTCCTTGGATAAAGTAGAGATTAGTACTACAGGAGAAATTAAAGAGAGAAAAAGATAAAATCATCCATTATGTCTGGTGCATAAATCAAAAAATGAGAAAAGACATTATATGTCACAGCACAAATTTTCTCTAGAGAAAACTTACAGCCCTGTAATTTTCTTTTCCCCAAAGGTACAGTTGTGACAGACTCCTGAAGTTGCTGACTAAACAGTAATAATGTCATTATAGAAATACAGCTTGTTAATAACAATTCTGAAAAAGTAAAGCCTTAAATACTTAGCACCTTCAGAGTACTCTGGCAAATCTGAAATAGCTGCTAAGTGAACTCATAAAGAAAGTCAGTATACTACACTACAATATATGAGGAAAAAGTCAAATGTAGCAAAAGGATTCATCAGGTCAAGCTGCAAACCTTTGGGGAAAAAAAAAAAAAAAAAAGGAGCAAAAAAGAAGACCGTATTTAGAAATTCGTAGAAATGAAACTGAAGTGCTTCCAGGAGACAGGAGGAGAAGTTCTTTACCATCAGTGTTATATTGCTCCGATTGAAGAACTCAAAACACTGAAGGATAGTGGCAGGTTTAGCAGAACACAGAATATGCTGGCGAGTGTGTGTGTGTGTGTGTGTCACAATTTTAGCTGTATTATTATAAAGACTTTTTCTGTAGTTATATTTTTTGTAATTTTTTCTGTAATAGTTAGGAATGGAATAAAAATAATCATTTCATTAGACAGGTAAGATTTCAGTTACAGTAACATTATATTCTTGGTTGCACATACTTTGTCCAAATCTCATTTGCCCATAACAAAAATTTGCAACAAGCTTCAAGAAAAGCAGCAGTTACTTCTCTGGTAACATTCATGTACTACTGGATCAATTAAGGCTTCTCAAATATAGGCTGAAAACAAGTGGTGATATGTCCTGCCACAATCTCAAGTTCAACAAGGAAGTCTCTTTTAGCTAATGTGGTAATGATGCTCAAACCCTCTAGAAAACTAGTATCCCTGTCATGGAGAACACCATTGAAAGCCAAGAGAAGCAGGTGCTTTGCCCAGAACTTGATGACTTACTACTCCATCCATAAATGTCAAAGACAACACAGACATAATAAGCTTCTTAGAGAAAGTATTATAGACATACCTAACTATAGCAAACATTCCATAATTATTCTTCAGAGCATGTATTAGAACTAGCAAGCTGTTCTTCCATTATAAACTAAATATGAAGGGAGGGAGGAAAGGAAGATCAAAACCCAACCAGAAACATGATTATAGACCAGACCTGAGACATGGGTGAGGTCTGAGATTTGTATCTGAAAAATACAGCCTGTCAATGAAGCACAGTTTGAGTACTATTGCCATTTAAGATAGGACTATAGTAGTGTAGTTCAGTGTGCTCACATGGACAACAGATGAAATCTTTCAGCTTATCTCAGTTTGCTCAGGGATAAGAATCCACTGTTTACCACCTTGTTTACGAGTTCTGCCTCTTTCTCCTCCTCTTCTCATGATGACCCTGCTTCAGCATAGCCTGCCTCATCCACTTTTTCCTCCTTTCTCTTCATAGGAGTTTCTTTTCTTAGTAAATGACCCATCCAGTATCTCGGTTTTTTATAGGGGCAACTGATACTGGCACAGGTTGGTCCTCTGATTCAGCTGCGATGCCTATCACAGTGGTTGTAATAACTGCAGTGCCTGTCATTTTGCTGTTAGATCCAAAGACCTTCTCTTCCCCTGGAGAGTACTGAATAGTGTTAAGCAGGTATTGGTAGGCATGGGCCAGGCCCCAGAACACTGCAGTGATTTCTGCTGGAATTGCCAGGGTGACAGCATATATTTCCAAATATTTTGCTATTTTTTCTGTATTCTGCACTAGTTCAGAGGTGAAGCTCCAAAACACTGAAGCACCCACTGTTCTAGGTACTTTCCCATGCTATCTCACACTCTCTGTCCCTCACAACTATCCAGCCTTGGGGTAGATCTCTCGATGGTATTCTTAAATAGTTGCTTAATTCGAAGCAATACCTGTAACACATTCAGGAGACATAGCAATAGGAACATGCTAGTTTGAACATTCCAAGGATGTCCAAAATTCTCAAGAGGTTTATAACCAGCCTGGAGGTGAAAGGGAAGGAGAAGGGACAGGGGAAAGTGTTCCACCTTTTCTCACCCACAGATTGGCTCTCCAAGGAGAAAAGGTAAAGAGTGTAATCACTAATAATTTCTGAGACATGATTTCAAAAGTATGGAGATGACAGCAGTGCTAAGTGCAAATATCAGAGCAGTTCATGAAAAGTAATCTTTCTATATCATAAGCCAGTGTTACACAGTACAGCAAAATGATAACCTTAATTCGGCCCCCAGAGATGACAAACAGCACAAGAGGAAACATGAACAGCAAATAAGTTGTTGCATAAGACAGCTCTGAGATGAAGCATAACAACTCTGAGAGAAAAAAAAAAAAAAAAATCAATATTGTGACCAGCGACTATTAACCTAATATAATGAATGCTTATAACAAAATTGTTTTAACACTATTTGGTCAGATCTGTTGTTATCTATTGGAGCCTCATGCCAGGGGCCAAAAGGACTGTTGTGTGACACAGCAGGCAGATAAACACCACAGAGGTGTTCAACCACTCCCCATCAGTGGAATGGGGGAGAGAATCAGAAAAGAGGTAAAACTCATGGGTTGAGATAAAAAAAGTTTAATAAGACAGAAAAGGAAGGGAAAATAATAATAATAATGATAGAAGAATATGCAAAACAAGTAATGCACAATACAGGTGCTCACCACCCACTGACCAGCCCATCCCTGAGCAGTGGGCTGCCAACCCCCAGACAACTCCCCCCATTTTTTGTTCAGCATGACATTCTATGGTATAGAATATCACTATGGTCAGCTGGGATCAGCTGTCCTGGCTGTGTCTCTTCCCAGCTTCTTGTACCCCAGCCTCCTCACTGGCAGGGCAGCGCAAAAATCTGAAAAGTCCTTGATTTAGTGTAAGTACTGCTCAGGAACAACTAAAACATTAGTGTGTTATCAATGTTACTCTCATCATAAATCCAAAATACAGTACAATGCCATCTATTAGAAGAAACTTAACTCTGCCCCAGACAAAACCTGGCTCCTATATGCCTGATTCTCCAGCCTCATAGGATCCCTGTAAATAGCAATGTTACCTTCCACAGTACCGATACTTCCCTCCAAACTCTTCTGTCCTCAAACTCATTCCGTCTCACAGTCAGTTCATCTGTCTCTTGTAAAGTTCCTCAATAAAGAGAGCACTGTCCATACTATTAATCACAATTAATACTTGCTAAAAGTTCGAGCTCAGCAATCAAGTCAATTTTCCACCCTCCTTATCATGCACTTATCCAGCCTCCATTTCATCAAAACTGGGCCCTCAGGATATTGGGGAAGAGTGTTAAAGGCCTTTCTAAAGTCAGGATATTCAATATCCAGTACTCTCCCCTTGTTCACACATCCATTTATCTCCTCATAAACAGTGATGTGTTGGTTGGGCACAATTCCCCATAGTAAATCCATACAGCCTGTTCCCAAATAGCTACTTGTCCTTGTTTTCAGGAATAGTTTACAGGGAGGTTTGTTCCTTAATCTTTCTAGGGACTGAGTTTAAAACTACCAGCCCTGTACTTTGTTGGGTCTTCTTTTTTTTTCAAGGTGCACATGGGATTTATCTTTTCCATTCACCAGGAACCACCCTAACTGCCATGACCTTTCAGACATGATCAAAAGCAGCTTTGCAGTGGCATCAGCCAGCTTCCTCAAGTCTCTTGGGTGCATCTCATCTGTTCCAAAGGAGATATGTACAACCAGATGGCTTAATTGCTTCCTGACTATTTTTTCTTCCTTTATGGATAATGCTGCACTTCCACAAATCCTAGTCGTAGGTCCAGGAAGGACTGGGAGCACAACGGAGCAGTAAAAAACAGTGTAAAAAGGTATTCAGTACCACAACTTTTTCCACTGTCTTTTCCTTGGGTCTTCTGCCTTATAAGTAAGTAACCATCCCAACAGACTATTTTCCATAGTCAGTTAGGAGATCACCTGCATCAAAAAATTGTCATGAACACCATCAAGAGATCTCTCTTGGGCTTCTTCTGGTAAGCCATGTTGTCCTTGAAGCAACTATTGGTGTGGTAAAAATTCCATGTGAGTATGAGGACTATGCTTCATCCAGGTTTCTATTTTCGCTTGGACAACTGGTCTGTTTCTGACATGTACAACGATATCATCTGTATTGGTTTCCTCTAGTAACTGAACCATTATCTGTTCTTGAAAATGACAATCCTTTACAAAATGGAAGCTCTTATTCAAAGTAGTTTAGGACTTTTAGGTGCACGCCTTAAATGTATTCTCTACCTTTCCTTGCCTTTTCCTTCCTATTTATGACTTATCACACCACTAAAAGCTTCTCTCTGAAATCTGCTGCTCTGCAGGTTCCCTGCTCAGTCACACCTTATAAATAAAAAAAAAACCAAACCAAGCCAAAAGCAAAACACTTTGTTTACAAAAAATTCTAGTGAGAATTTTCTCCTCAATAATGTAATTCTTAATTTAATCTCATGCTTACAATATTTTGCTACTTAGAATATACTATCCAAGAAATTAACAAAAATTTTTTAAGAATCTTTACAACTGTTCTTTTGCCAAATAATAACAGTTATATCTTAAAAATATCTTCACATCTTAAGACATAGGCTCATAGAATCATTTAGGTTGCAAAAGACCTTAAAGATAATCGAGTCCAATCGCTACCTTGACACTGCCACATCCACCACTAAAACATGTCTCTAAGCGCTATATCTACGCATCTTTTAAATACTTCCAGGGATGGTGACTCAAACACTTCCCTGGGCAGCCTGTTCCAGTACTTGACAACTCTACCCATGCAGAATTTTTTTCAAATTTTCAATATAAACCTCCCCTGGTGCAACCTGAGAAGGCCATATCCTTTTGTCCTATCACTCATTACCTGAGGCAAGACACCGACACCCACCTTTCCAGAACCTCCTTTCAGGTAGTTCTAGGGTTGTAAAATCTTTCCTGAGCCTCCTTTTCCCAAGACTAAACACCCCCAGTTCCTTTAGCAGCTCCTCATGAGGCTTGTGCTCTAAACCCTTCACCAGTTTCATTGCTCTTCTTTGAACATGCTCCAGCACCTCCGTGTCTTTCTTGTAGTGACAGGTCCAAAAGTGAACACAGTATTTGAGGTGCAGCCTCACAGTAAGTGTTTTTATGATACTACTAAAATAAGTTAAGCAGAGCAGTGTCATATTTAGCAGTTATTCCCAGTAGAAACTGAATAATTCACTGAGTAAGCTGGCGCTCAGCTTACGGGATTTTCACAATTCTTGACATTTTTTAATGGGAATTGAAATCCTTCCTTTTGTTTTTGTCTCATTGTTTTAAGGTGGATGTTGAAGTGCATACTCCAGATATTCTGAGAAAAGCAGGAGATATAACTTTATCAGCTGAACAGGGAAAATTAGCATTAGGTTGATTCCTTTCTCAAACTTCCCCTCACTTACACATAAACAGAATGCATAAAAAAATGCCTAAATCCTCCCATTGCTTATATTTCTAGAACTTGTACAAATGTCATGAAAATTTACATAATTTCTTTGGCATCATTACTCCTGGAAGCACAGAAAGAAAAGAGATCTTAGTGTCATACACAGGCTAGCAGTTATGTTATATTGCATTTCGCCTTGATTCCAATGTGCAGCGCTTCACTTTTTTGTTTAAACCTACGTCAAGAATAAGAAGAGATTGTATCCTTAGTGAGCATCCTTCATACTTGGATTGGTGAATGGGAAAAACATTTAATTCTATTAGACAAGACTGTTTTCAACAGCACAGCAGAAAAAGTTTTGGCCCTTTGAAAAATCAATATATTTTCTTGTTCTTTAGAAGTTCTGTGTTCCTGAACTGCTTTCTATAGCACTTCTACTTGCATTCATCATTCTTCAATTTAATTGAGAAGGAAGAAGAAATTTTTTTAAGTGATGTGGAACAGTCTTGGGCTTACCATACATCTGGGCTCACTATCAACATGTTTGACACCTACTTTTAACTGCTTAGGACTAGATTAACTGTGGAGACATCCTTTACACCTGTTAAATTCAATGACTGTGGGAAAGTAAAAGAGGACTTTGTGGGTTTGCCAAAGCAATAAATGCATCAGTCTTTCCCTTGTAAATATTTTCATTTATTAATTGCTTTCAGAATAAATGGAGAAATAAAAAAATTTGAAGAGGTTAGCATGCACTGCGCCTATACCAGCATCATCCATATTTTCTCTCTGTCTTTAGAGATTATTGGATATTTTCATATTCATTTAATACTAAGTATTTGTTTCTTGAGCCACAGAGAGGCAGTTATGAAAGCTCCTATTGATTCTGAATTTTACAAACTGTATTTTCTTTTTTTACTGTGTTATGACCTCAGACACCTCTGGGATATGCAGAGAGCTCTACCATGGCCTATCATACAAATGTCTAGCCAAATATTTTTTCATTTTCAGTATTTGTCTCCTAGATCCTAGCACACCGTTTCATCTTACAGGATCTTAAACATATGCCAACATGCCCTACTATGTAAAGAAAAAATAGAAATAAATTGTATTCTGAAAAATACATGCATACATGGTGTTAGGTTTTGTTACTGCATCATTATTTTGGATATCCATCAAATGTTGTCTGATTTTTTTTTTTCTTTTGGAATCATGCATTTAACATCATCATGTATCAGCTAAATGAAATTCAGCTAAATGAAATCAGATAAAATTTATCTTAAATTAGTACCTTTGTAACATTATATTTTGCATTTATAAATAATACACATTATCATACTCTTAGACAAACCCAAAATATTACCTATCTGAAAATGATGAGAAATTGAAACAGATTAAAATTTAAATTCATACAATGAACGTTTTTAATAGAAAAGAAAAACCTCTTTATTTACCTTTGTACTCTAGATGGAATCCAGTAAAACTAACAGATCCATCACTCCGAAAAGCGAGATGCATGGTATTTGAACTGCTTTCTATCCTCTCTGGCAGCTTGCTGTCTTGAAAGCTCCCAATCAGAGGGCTATTACTGTCTGGCCCATCATAGATATAAAGAAAATCATAATTTGGTTCTATACTGAAACTGTAGAACAAACAAGAGAATTGTTAGACAGAATGTGGTTTGCTAAACATTTTCACTCTTATTAGCTTAAATAAAAGTCTGCCATCACCATTTTCATAGAACAAAAAAGAAACCCTCCACTGTCAGAATAGTGGTTTGCAGAAGTGTTTGATTAGAAAACAACAGAAATACTGTATTTATTGATTCTCTGCTTAGAAAAAGTATTTTACTGCTAGCCAGAAAAGAAAAAAAAAAGTAAACATTTTAAATAGAAAAATAATAACAAGAAGATTTCTAAAACTTTAGAGAAATGAACAACATAGATTTACTGGAACCCCTGGCAGAAATGCTCTATGATACAATGCAGTCTGCTGCAGAGGGCACACAGCTTCCAGTGAGATTGAACACTTTCACACACCCAGGTGGTGACCTTCCAGTAACCTTAAAAGTAAGACGCATTTTGCTTACAATCAGTTTAAATAAAAAGGAGTAGTATCGAAAGCTCATTTTTTCTTTTGAAAGTCGTTTAATTTTTAAAATCTAATTAATTATGTAACTATAGACAAATTAATTAGCTTATTTTTAACTTAAATTTGGTTAAGGGCAGAGAGCTAACAAATTTACTTACAAGATTATCCCTGTACAAAAGCAGTTTTAAAAAAGATTATTAGTAAAAAACTGAAAAATCCAACCAACCATTATTTTGTCTCTACTTCATACTAGTTCCTGATTAAAACTAATGCAGCATTAAAGACCTTGTCAGCTCCTTCAGGGAGAATATTATTTCAGTATTGAATTATTTCAAAAACACTTCCACGCAAAAGGTATGCAAAACTTATTCAAATGGCAGCAGCTTCAACTTTTTAAGTGCCATAGTCTGCACTGAGTTTAAAAGGGTTAGCTGGATAATTTCCACCCAAAAGCATATTTAACAGTATTCAGTAGAGTATCCAAATTTTGGTTTATACAGTAAGGGGTTTTGTCCTCATTCTGCAACAGTCTGCAAGTCATAAGTGAGTCAAGTCTCAGTAAGTGTGCAGTCTGATCTGACCAAGACTAAGGTGGTCAGCTTCTGTCAAGAATCATAGTGATTGTCTAGATTTGAAGAACAACTTGGCTATATTTGGGACCTATGAACTGTTCACATACTATATGATGCCACACTATAAAATATTTTCATTCTAAGATGGAAGATGTACCTAAATGTAGAATGTAAAGAGTAGAATATTGTTAAATATTTTAGGTTCATGATACTTCTTTCACTAAACAAAAAAAGAAGTGCTGCTGTACAGTAAAAAAATGCTTATATTTCAGCATTCTACAATCACTAACAAAATAGTTAAATTGAACAACTCCCTGTAATAAAGTTACAAACATGACGACGTAGCAATTTACCTGATAAATGCTAATGATATAACATAATCATTATTAACAGTGATAGTCCAGTCACAATCTCTGCTGTGAGGATAAGGATGAGGGAAGTTTGGGGAAAGTATAAAACCTGATGAGCCAGTCAAGTTTCCTCCACAGGGAGCTGTGAATGAAAATAAATTAGAACTGAAGAGAGAAGGTGAAACAAAAAGAAGCAAGTACCAGCAATCTGTTCACTGACATTTAATGTCCTCCAAAAGTTAAGCAAGAAACAAGTCAAGTATTTACAAAACTTTAATAGAAACAAAATGTGTATTCACATTTCTCCTTAGACAAATACTAATACTCCTAAGCAAAAGACCTGGTTTTTGAACTCTGTATCTTTTTATTTGCTCACATAACATTATGTTAAGTCTTTTCTGAAAATACCATGAGCTTAAAAAATGCTCTAGCTGCAGACATAAAAAAATTAACTGGATAAGCTTTCCACTTTCTCCTTCTTGTTAAAGGCATTCTAAAATGGGTTATGAAATTTGATCGACTTAAACCGATAATGCAAGTACCTGCATTTTCACCAGACAGCATTGATTGGTAATTAGGATCAAGACTGATACAATGTAAATAAATTTTCAACAGAACCACTCTAATAATTGCAGTTTTCAACCTCAGAGATAAATATTTTTTAAGCACACACAGAATTGAACAAATATATTTCTCCTTGTGATTATGAGGTTCCTAAATGTTGTGTTTGTGGTCCAGAAAAGGAAATACTTAATAAAAACAGTAAAATTACCATTATCCACATGAAGTCTTGTACTTCAGCATCCTTTAATTAAGACTTCATATTACAACAAGAGAATAAGCATGTTTTCTAAAGACATTTTTTGAAAGAACTTAGATTTTATTAAAAAGATTGTAGATAAGGTTCATAGAGACTTCACTTATTTTCAGACTCAAAGCCTACAAAGTGATAATCTGCAGTACCAGGGAATGCAATTGATTGCTCAAGTCTTCTGTAACAGAGATTCTGTAAACTCAAAAGTTACTTAAATCACTTAAAGAATTAAAGAATCATTTAAGTTGGAAAAGACTTTTAAGATCATCGGGTCCAATTGCTAGCCTTACACTGCCTAGTCCAGCACTAAACCGTATCTCTAAGTGCCACATCTAGACCAGACTAACTGGGATAGTAGTCACTGACACTGACTTTTTTGCTTTCTCTGTCACAAATCACCAAATTATAAATTATACATCCTTGAAAGGGACAGATTAAGAACTGTTATACTAACAATTGCAGAGTAGAGATTTTGCTAATGTCCATTGGAGCTTCATACAGTATAATTTATCAGATGGGCAACACTCCTGTGCATTTGTTTCTTAAAGAAAGTTCCTAGAGCAGTATGATTCATTGCACCAGAATTTCAATATTTAGACAAGCATTATTTGATTTTTTCTGCATACCTATACAGACTGGTGGATTGGGCTGCCAGAAGTACCGATTTTCTACCTGAATGCAGGTTATTCTCTCATCCCCTTGCAGTTCGTAGCCAGGATCACACTGAAAAATGACAGTGTCTCCAGGTTCTCTCCCATCTCCATTCCTAGTTCCATTCATGGGAACACCAGGATCACGGCAGGCAGTAGCTACAGAACCTAGCAGAAAATGAAAAAAAAAATTATTTCTTTTTTAAAGTCAGCTTTTCAATCCATTTTTGCTCCATTACATTTTTCCTACTCAATTCTAAAATTTTGAGAAATCATCCAACAATCTGCTGCTTTTATACTATTAATTTATACAATTTATAAAATTAATTTTTGCCACCTGCTTAAATTATTGGAAGTATTCATTTAATCTTTTTTTGGAGTAAAGTTAGTAGAGCATTGCAATATGTAAAAATAATAGTAAATTTCCTAGTACACTCAGCATTTCTACCTTAGAGGAATTTTTGATAGGAGTAATGGAAAGAATGGATTATACCCTTGCACAATATATTTACCATACTAGGCTTTTGTAATAATATTAAAGAAATCACCTACACAAAAAAAACCCCATATATATGGACTTAGCCTGACAGGAAATACAGCTACAGATAATGCATAAGTGCAGGTTATTACTAAGATCCCACACACAACCGCTATGATTATGAAAGCAGTATGAGAGAATTGCAGATGTTTTCCCCAGATTTAACATAATCTGATGAACATATTCTTTAATATATTATGTACCAAAATATGTAAGCTTATGTGGAAAGTAAAAACATCAATATTTATTTAAGTAAATGGCATTTCCTAGTTGGATTATAAAGCAGCAACATGTTATATGTATTACAAATAAGTAACAAATGTCAGAGTTGCCTGTTGAACTAGTTCCGTTTTGCTCCACAACCTGTGTAACAAACATGAAGTTGCTGTACTAAGATTTAATTCAACTGTCCTCTTTCTGGGGACCTAATACCAGCAGATAGCAATGTATTAATCTGAAACATTCATGGTGGTTTTGAAGACCAAATATTGATTTAAATAGGTGATTGCCTTAGAAAAACCCAAAGGTATATTAGATCTATAAAGTTATGAGGCATTTTATAGGGCTGCTTTTCAGCACAGGAAGTCCTGCGTAAAGGGGAAAAAAAACATACAAGCAAAAAACCCACAAAAAAACCATCTGTGACCAGAAGTTTGGGAAATTTTTCCTCCTTGTTCCTCAAAGATTAAATAAATCTTTCTTTAAAATATTATCTACTTCATGATGAATGAAAGATAACAATTTTTTTAATATAAGTACTGAAGATCTTAAAATTTTGGCTTTAGAAACAATAATCAACACTCCTGTTTATATCTTTAAATAAGCTGCTAGGTTTTAATTTAGAAACAAAAATATTACTAAAATATGGAATTGCTAAATTTGAGTGCACTATACTAGCAGATATTACAAATGTTGCACGCTAGAGTATCAGATACTGGAGCTAGATCACACAGGAATGAAATTTCAGCAAATATATTAAACACACAGATAACATTTACAAATTAAAAGTCTGCTTTAAGACTAATTTTGGCATTGTAGCACTACAACGCAAAAGACAGATTCTTTGTGCCTACAGCAGAAGTAGATAAAACTCAAACAGGCTTGTGGTTTTGGCTTGTAAGTACTCAATCTCTGAAAGTCTAATGCACATTTTTTCAGAGATTGTTTGGCGATTTGGAAGGCTCTGTTAAAAGCATCCATTCTAACTGAAGGATTTATTAACCAGTCTGACAGACAAGGTGAGCTACTATTTTAGAACCAACCATGAACATCATACAGAAATTCTCAGTAGGCTGATAAAAGTAAATTAATGAAGTCTCAATGAATAAAATATAGAATCATAGAATCATAGACTAGTTAGGGTTGGAAAGGACCTTAAGATCATCTAGTTGCAACCTCCCTGCCTTGGGCAGGGACACCTCACACTAAATCATGTCCCCCAAGGCTCTGTCTAACCTGGCCTTGAACACCGCCAGGGTGGAGCATATGCAACTTCCCTAGGCACCCCATTCCAGTGCCTCACCACCTTTACAGTAAAGAACTTCCTCCTTATATCCAATCTAAACTTCCCCTGTTTAAGTTTTAACCTGTTAACCCTTGTCCTATCACTACAGTCCCTAAAGAAAAATCCCTTCCCAGCATGCCTATAGCCCCCCTTCAGATACTAGAAGGCTGCTATGAGGTCTCCATGCAGCCTTCTTTTCTGCAGGCTCAACAGCCCCAACTTTCCCTGCCTATCTCCCTATGGGAGATGCTCCAGTCCCCTGATTATCCTCGTGGCTCTCCTCTGGACTTGTTCCAACAGTTCCATGTCCCTTTTTTGTTGAGGACACCAGAACTGCACACAATACTCCAAGTGAGGTCTCACGAAAGCAGAGTAGAGGGGCAGGATCACCTCCTTCGACCTGCTGGTCACAGTCTTTTTGATGCAGCCCAGGATATAGTTGGCTTTCTGGGCTGCAACTGCACACTGCTGGCTCATGTTCATTTTCTCATCCACCAACACCCCCAAGTCCTTCTCCACAGGGCTGCTCTGAATCACTTCTCTGCCCAACCTGCAGCTGTGCCTGGATTGCTCCAACTCAGGTGTAGGACCTTACTTGCCATGGGTAAACTTCATAAGGTTGTCATCAGCCTGCCTCACAAGTGTATCAAGGTCCCTCTGGATGGCATCCCTTCCCTCCAGCATATCAACTGAACCACACAGCTTGGTGTCACTGGCAAACTTGCTGAGGGCACATTCAATCCCACTGTCCATGTCAGCGACAAAGATGTTGAACAAGACCGGTCCCAGCACTGATCCCTGAGGGACACCACTTGTTACTGGTCTCCAGCTGGACACTGAGCCATTGACCACTACTCTTTGTGTGCGGCCATCCAGCCAGTTCTTTATCCACTGAGTGGTCCACCTATCAAATTGATGTCTCTCCAATTTAGAGACAAGGATGTCATGTGGGACAGTGTCCCACATATAAGAAAGGGAAAGAACCCAGAATGCCACTTACTGCACCAGGATGCATGAAATGATATATTTTAATTTTACTTTCTCATAAATACATAATAACTTTGTTTTAATTTCTCTAAAATGTGTGAGAAACTTTGCTTCTGTTCCCTGTTTTTGAGAAAAAAATTTCCATAATATTGCTACTATATGATACATGATTTATTTATTCACATAGTTGTATGACATTATCTTCAATATCATCTGCAAATTAATAAAACCTTGATGATTTGTTAGTGAAAACATACTATAAAGCTACAGAGCTAGATCTGTCCCACAGTGTTTGGGATTGTGATTGGGCAAGTATAGTTAAAACCCTTGTATAGTTATGTGTACTGGACAAGGCAAAGACAGGTAAGCTTTTGACACATCTCTAAATTTTTATCTAGATAAAAATCTCCAATATTTTGTTGCTGTTTTTTGAGCAAGCACTCCAATGAATTATGTTTATTGCACTTCCATTTCAAAATATACACATACCTCAACAGTGCATTTCAACAAATGTAACTTAACAGAGTTAGGTACAAAATTTCAGCTGTCATTTTAATTTGATTGCCATTTTAAATGGCAATAGAGGCTTACATGCATAAACAATGGTAGTGGTTTGTTTGTTTCTCTTAGCTGTTCCCATATTTTGTTGTGGAAATAAGTGATCATTGTAGAATTCCTTAAAAAAAAAACGAAAAACAAAAAAACTTTCTAATCTTCATTTTTTTCCTACTACACAGGTATACATTAGGAGAAGGTATCCAAACAGATTTCCAAGCTTACAGTGAGATTAAAGCATGAATTATTCCCTTACAGTATTTCTGGAAACCGCACATGTTTCTTTGTAAGCATGTGTCTAAATTCAACTTGTTTAACCAGGAGTGGAATTAATTTATATGAATTGTGGCCATGTGAAAGTTAGCTGTCTTATTAATAGGCCTGTTTCCCAGATTCCCTCTACAGTCAGTATCACAAGGGAGAAACACCTATTTCTGTCTCAGACACTTAATATTCTCATGTGATAGACAAGAAGAAAACACCACCCTGATACATAAATCTTTTACTATTGAGAGAAAAATATGCACAAGTAATTCATATTAGACACGTAACCTTTATCTTAAGAATAAATTTGTTATAAAAAATTTGGTTTTACTTACTTGATAACATATATTTGCCTCAAAAGGAGATGGATTTTTTTTTTTCTTATTTTTAATAAATCAAATTGCCAGAATAAGAATCCTCAAATGAGAAATACCATGGGAGGGAGCAGGGGCAAGGTTAAAAATAATGATATATTATCTACCTGCAACCTATTTTTTGTCTCCTTTTGAAGTTTCTGTACTGTGTTACTTATGAAGTGCCTATTCCAGTACAAGAACTGTGGATTTTGTTTTCTTTTCTTATATATTCAGACACCTCAACCACTGTCTTCATCATTCACCATCAAACTTTGTAGAGTAAGCAAAAAGCTTCGGAATTATAAAAATCCCTTGTAACTTTGCTATCATACCTGCAATGCAGTCTTGAGAGCTTTAATGAAAGAAATGGAGGAGACTATCACAATTCCCCTTATATTCACGTATAGGATCTGAAGATGTGACATATTAAAATTGATAGATAAAGTAAGAAAAAAATACATCAGGTTTTATTCTATTATAATCATTGTAAACTCAAGAGTTTAGAAAAGACTTAAGGTCATGTTGTCTTGAATCTAGTGAGGTGTGACCTGTAAATGTAATCAATTAAATTGCTATAAACTACATTTTAGATGGGAAAAAGACAGACTCCAAAAAGTGTCTATTACCTATTACACGCGGCATGACAGGTACAAGAATGACTGTGTGCAGCATAAACTTGTGTATGATCACCTGAGAGAATTTTTTTCCTAATAAAGATAAGGAAATGCAGAAACTTATTTTGCTCTTTCTCTAGGCAGTGCCAGTTTGGAAGAATTACATTGCAATCAAAGATTTGTACTGGCTTAAGAATTCCAAGAGACAGTTCTTGACTAAGGACTCCAGCTTCAGGATGGGGATGAACTGTTCGACAGGTGAGAGATTAACAGATTAGACACACAAAGACTGTATGCCTTTCTACATGGTCAAACTGACAGAAGGTTTTTCAACATTAGCATTTCACACTTCAGAGCTTAGTGTGTTTGTGAAAAAAACTTCAGATTGTGTTTTGCTTCACACTGGGGTATGGGTTTGGGGCACATGAAGTGACTCTTTTTGGATGAAACTAAACTGAAAGATACACTTCTGAATTACACTGGAACAACTCTGAACTAAGAATATCTCTGAATATGAACAGTGTTGCCAGCTGTGTTTCAGTATCAGCTGTTTCAAGCTATATATCAGCTCCTCTTAGTCTATGTTACTTGCTTATACAGAAATAGCCAAAGGTCCCACAAGCCAGACTCCATGCAGATTCCATACAAGATACTTTCAAATGTAGACTTAGAATATGAGACCATCTATTCTCCACAGAACCTGTGCCAATGAACAGGCAGAGTAATAGTTACTCTGAAGAGTTATTTATTTTACCCTGTTTCTGCTACGTAACCTGAAGGAATTGGGGTAGGATCTTGTTTTGAAGTTTCAGAGGAGCCAAGCCAAGTAAAACAAAAAAAAGTTAATCCCCAGTCTTGTTTGTATTTTTCCTAAAAGCACTCATGTAAACAGATTTATATGTTCTGAGCAGCTGAGTGGAGGGAGTATCTTAAATCATCACCTACTAGCTGTACATGACTGTCAAAATGCTCCTGAAGAGCTGCAGAAGCCATTAAACCAGCATTTTGTCACATCCAGAAAAAAATTAAACACAGATCCCTCTACAAATGTCCTTGATGTGGAGTATAAAAACATTTTGTTATAGTTTTTGATAGTAAGGCACTGAAATACACTTAATAAATCAGATAATTAAATTATTGCAAATTGATCATTCCTGCCTCAAAAATAGGAAGTTATTGCAGGGTCCAAAGGTTTCTAGTAGTTCATAAGTCCAGGCAATTTGATACATGACTGTAATGGTCTAAGATGACAGCTCCATCTTCATGCAGGAAAGATACTTTGAAACATGGTAGTAGAAATGTGACAAGGCAGTAATAGACTCCTTTGATGCTGTGATCAATATAATAAATGTCCTTGGATTTCTTGCTGTTAACAGAGATTTCCAAAGCATGCCAAATCTAGTATCAGTAAAAAGTCTGTATCCCAGCCATGAGATAAAATTACTTGTTTATTTTGATTAATTTGTGCATGTGTTCTTGACAGAAAAGAAAGAGGAATTTTATTTATTTGAAAATTAGGGGGGAAAACAAACAAACAAATCCAGACTTTTTTTCTTATTTACTATTTGATTTTCTTTTTTTTCCCAGAGCGCAAAATCAAGGCAAATCATCCAAATTTCAAGTTCTTCATAACACGCAGCAGAAAAAACCCCCATTATTCTTATTTAAACTGATATGTTCTTCTTAACTCTTCTCACTTTAAATAAATGCTTTCTGTAGTTGATCTTTCACACTCACATCACCCTGATCCACTCCTGACAGACTGGACCTTCAAAATTCAAGCTGTCCCAGAACCCATGTAATATCTTTACCCACACGGACACTACAGTTTCGCTGCATCTCTAATACTGTTTGAGAAGCAGGTCAGCCTGGTATTTGCTATCTCAAATCCAACGTTCTATACAACTTTTCTGGAGAAAGAAAGAATAAAATAACTACAGTGGTTTTATTCAGTCCTCTACCAACAGAAACTGCTGATTTTTAATTATTTTTTTTTTGTCTATTTTTAACTTTGTTTCTTCTGTAAATCTAACAGATTTAGGAGCACAGCCATTGTAATTCTTAAGTAAATTCTAACGATAGACTCAGTCTGTTGATTTTGCATGACTTCATAGAGTCTATCTAAGTTTTTCAGGTATTGTTTGAAGATTAAAATGGGAAAATATTAAGAAGCACAGAATCAGGATTTCATAAAGGACAATGAAACCCTTTAACAAAAGAGTTTAATTGAGATTCTGCACAATTACGGTTGTTGAGGTAACTTCTCTGTTTACCTAAACTTTTACGCATATCATTTTAGTCACTTAACCTTGGGTTTCATTCCTCTTCGATTCTGCAATAGTAAATAAGTTAGGAGGTATAAGATAGCTGATGTTTATTTTTCATGCGAAACAAGCAGAAAGCCCCCCCCAAAAAAAACTCCAAACAAATAAAAAAAACCCACAAAAATCAGGAAACTGGAGCAGACCACAGCTCCAGTCTCCCTTGTCTTATTTGAAGCAAAAGACAGAATACATTTTGATGTGCCTTCTCTCATAGAACTTTCTAACCAGTGTCCTGAGTTCAGCAGTAGCAGTCATTTTTCTCCTTAGTAGCTGGTTCAGCGCTGTGGTTTTGACTTTCGGCCTGGGAATAGCACTGATAACACCGATGTTTTTAGTTGCTGCTCCGTAATGTTTACCCTGACTGTGGAATGGCTGGAAGACAATGGGCATATTATGAGCGAGCCAGACCAAATGGCTACATTGTAACAGCAGGCCACAGCAAAAAGCAAGGTCGAAGGAGATTGAGAGACTGCCTACGTTGCGAAAGGATATGTTCCCAGGGCTCAGGCTCTGGGAACATCAAAGAAAACACCAGGTGCTAATGGCCTAATTGGCCTGAGCCTTGGGAACTGTGGAGAACATAATAAATGGGAAAGATGGGTTAGCAATACAATGTGGGCTGTGTGTAAGATAAAGCAGGATGTGCTAACTTGGGATGATAAGGGAGTGCAACACTGGAAAGTTACCGCTTAGCACTTCGGACACTATAAAAGAGATGTGCAACACTAAATAAATGGCATCAACTTGATCACATTGGTCGTGTACGTTGTGTCCGTGAATCCCGCTGCACCTGACTGAGGACTTTCTAAGTCTCATGCTCTGCCAGAGAGGAGGAGAAGCCGTGAGGAAGCAGAGACAGGACACCTGACCCAAACTAACCAAAGAAGTACTCC
>WYDI02034007.1:37288-78502 GCA_009867235.2 Psittacus erithacus | reverse complement strand
TGTGCCTGGCAAAATCTTGGAGCAGATTCTCCTGGAAGGCATGCTAAGGCACATGAAAAACAACAAGGTGCTTGGTTACAGCCAGCATGGTTTCACTAAGGGGAAGTCCTGCCTGACCAATTTGGTGGCCTTCTATAAGGAGTCTACGGAACTGATGGACAGGGGTAGAGCAGTTGATGTCATCTACCTGGACTTGTGCAAAGCGTTTGACAGTGTCCCACATGACATGCGTGTTTCTAAATTGGAGAGACATCAATTTGATAGGTGGACCACTCGATGGATAAAGAACTGACTGGATGGCTGCAGTGGCTACACACACAAAGAGTTGTGGTCAGTGAGTCAATATCTACCTGTAGACCAGTAAGGAGTGGTGTCCCTCAGGGATCGGTGTTGGGACCAGTCTTATTCAACATCTTTGTCAGTGACATGGACAGTGGGATTGTGTGTGCCCTCAGCAGGTCTGCCGATGACACCAAGCTGTGTGTTTTGGTTAATTCGCTGGAGGAAAGGAATGACATCCAGAGTGGCCTTGACATGCTTGTGAGGTGGGCAGATGCCAACCTTATGAAGTTTAACCATGGCAAGTGCAAGATCCTACACCTGGGTGGGAGGAATCCCAGGCACAGCAGCTACAGGCTGGGCAGAGAAGAGATTCAGAGCAGGCCTGCAGAGAAAGACTTGGGGGCTTTGGTTGAGGACAAACTGGGCATGAGTCGGCCATTTGCGCTCACAACCCAGAAAGCCAACCGTATCTTGAGCTGCATCTAAAGGAGCATGACCAGCAGGTCAAAGGAGGTGATCCTGCCCCTCTACTCTGCACTTGTGAGACCTCACTTGGTGTATTGTTTGAAGTTCTGGTGTCCTCAACATAAAAAGGACATGGAACTGTTGGAACAAGTCCAGAGGAGGGCCACAAGGACGATCAGGGGACTGGAGCACGTCCTGTATGAAGACAGGCTGAGAAAGTTGGGGCTGTTCATCCTGGAGAAGAGAAGGCTGCATGGAGACCTCATAGCAACCTTCCAGTGCCTGAAAGGGGGCTATAGGTGTGCTGGGAATGGACTTTTCATTAGGGACTGTAGTGACAGGATGAGGGTTAATGGGTTCATACTTAAACAGGGGAAGTTCGGGTTAGACAAAGGGAAGAAGTTCTTTACTGTGAGGGTAGTGAGGCACTGGAATGGGTTGCCCAGGGAAGTTGTGAATGCTCCATCTGTGGTGGTGTTCAAGGCCAGGTTGGACAGAGCCTTGGGTGACATGGTTTAGTGGGAGGTATCCCTGCCCATGGCAGGGGGCGTTGGAACTAGGTGATCTTACGGTCCTTTCCAACCCTAACTATTCTATGATTCTACTCTATGATTCTATAAATTTCAGTGTAATAGAACACATAACTCTGAATAGAATTCCACCCCCACCCCCCCCGTACTCTTATTTCCTTGGCTGTTGGGAGATACAGGTTTGCATATATGAAGATGTTGTCTTGTTTGCTTGCTTGTATTTAGCTTTCGCAATAATGTGAAGTAGTGTGAACTTCCTTTCTCTGTCTAATGTGCCGTTCTCGATGACGCTGTACTCGAAAGTGTTATGAAAACGATGTATGGCATCTCTGACCAAATTCTGGAAAAATGTCAGTAAATATACTTGGATAAACATTTGAAAACAACATAGTGGTATTTGTAGGGGCAAAAAAATTAAATCAGAGTGTATTAGACCTGCCATTATAATGTAACTGAAGTTTTTAATTTTAAAAATATTGTGATGGTGTGAAGCTGAAATATTTTAGTTCTGTTATTTTAAAATGAAGTGTATTTAAATGGAAGCATTTTCTAAAGTATGCCCACTTTGACAAATGGCCCTGTTGAGTAAAACAGTTTAAACTAAAACATTCTCCGTTTAGTGGACAGCTGACATGGAGAGAGGATCTGCATAAGTCCTTTCTCTCTAGCCATCAGTGGTGACAGAGGTGGGATTTTCACCAGTGTCTCTCCCCTGTTCTTTATAGAGATCTTATGTACTTCCATGAAATCTGAATAATGTTCTTCTGGCTGTCGAATAATTTCTCTTTCTGTATATGTATAGGATACTAGCTGTAATATCTCTTCCAGTTCTTGCATGTGCTTCCTGCTTTTCTTGTTATTTCTAGATCACAGACCACTTCAGAGACCTTTGGACAGCTTTGATCTCATGGATTATTTTAAATTTCTCTACATGCAGGTTTACCATGAGGCTACCGAAGATGGCTAGGACTTTTAAAGGTGGTTCAGTTATTTGGTGCTAATATGGATATTTTTTTTATATTCCTTTAGCAAACAAAAAATTTCTGTTTACCAGATGTGAATTTAGAAAACAAGAAGGCACAGAGGGTTACGGTGTCTGTAGTTTGTCACCTTACACCCATACCCTTATCTACTGTGTTGGGTTTTTTTTTTGTAAGTTTCATGTTGCAGGACAGTGGTTACATGCTTGTACAGCTTCTCATCTTCAAGATTGCTCCATCTAAGTTTCCTTAAGCTTAAAAAAAATACTGAATACTGTATATGCAGTAGGCCAGCTAGGGGAATTATGGTAGTCAGTGAAGTATAACTTTATAGCTGAATTTTCTAATTTCTTGTACTATAAAATTGTAAGTTTAGTTATAAAAGTTTGACAGTGTAGTACTTAGGCTGCATAAAGTCTATTAATACAAGCTTTTGTGGATAATGCAAAATTAATCTTTTCAGAGTATGGAAGTTTATTAGGAGTCACCATGCTTAATGCACCCTATGTTAAATTACTGAATTGTTACTCTGTTTAGTCTGTTTGTTTACCTGAAAAATAATACTTTCCCCAGAATAGGTTGAGCAAGAGTTTTGAAAGTTAGTAAGATTAAACTAGTTTATTAAAGTAGTTTATTCAGTACTGTTGAATTACAGGGTTTAGTTGATAGTTGATATACAGGGCCATGACCTTCTGACTCTCTAGAACTGGGAAAGTAAGGAGAAATACTTTTGCTCAAAATTGATGAATAAAACCTCTCTAATAAATTCTGTTAACTTTTTGTGGTAAGAATCCTCCTTAAAATTGCAGTTTAATTTACATCTGTGAAAAGTACAGTCTTTGAAAACCAGATTAAAAATCTGTGATAGTGGTGTTTCATGCAGTCAGTACATACTGACTGAAGAGTCGTGTCTGGATTATTTCCCCTTCCCTTGTTCCATGTTTGAGGTGGGTTTGTGTGTGTTTGTTTTAAATTACGTTATGAAAGAGATTGTCATATGCCAGAGTTTAACTAAGAAAAAAACTAATGTATAATTTTCTAGTTTTACAGTTTTTCTTTTCTTAAACCTTCTTTCGATATTGTTCATCCAGCCACACCTGTAACTACAGCTTTAATTCTCCTAAACTAAAATAGTTGTTAATTCAGGTACTGTTACTGGGCAAGTGCTAGTGACCAGAAATTTTTATTGATAGCATTTATTCTGCTTGTGTTATCTGTCTGAGTGTGTGTCTATATATAATACAAAGAGAACTGACATGTATAATTTGTAAAACAATTTGAGGACCAGGGAGAAAAAAACCCCAAACCCAACCAAGAATACAAGTAGTAAACTGTGACTCCTAATGAAAATAGTCCTTCTGGTTCCTAAAAAATAGCCTTTCAGAATATTTGGTTATTTCAGTGTGCTGTCAGTTGTCTTTCGGTCTGTTTTCTGAAACTATGGAAGATCTATCTCCCTGTGTTGGGAATGACCTTCCCCGTGCATCCTCCCTACTCCTGCCTGTCCTCCTCATAAGAATTGGTTTGCCCAACTGAAAACATTAAACCACTGAGATAGGTAGCACAAGATCAGACCTTAATATTAACAGTAACCACATTTCTCTGTACTTCAGCTTACCTGTGTAGTATAATTTCTTTACCTAGCTTCAAGAGCAAGTGGGTAAAAAATGGTAAGAGGGTGTAGGTGGTATTATTAGAAAAGGAAAAAACACAAAGCTTTGCAACTTTTTAAGTTTCTAGCATCTCATCAGCAGAGAGCGTTTCTGCACCCATTGTCCAGTCAGGTATCATGGACAGGTTGTGCCTTATGGCTCTTGAAATTGGATGATTGGTATTAAATTGTTAAGAAATGCCTTTTCCACCCACTGCTTGAGAGATCCTGGTTGCATTGTGGCAGAAATCGTGACAGGTATCAAGTGGTTTTTTTAAAGTTAACCACTTGAATTGCAATATATTGTTCTGGAGAGATAACACGCAAATGTACATTTTTAAACAATGCGTTCTTGCAGCCTGTTGGTTCATTTTTGCCTTAACCATATATTTTGAATTTGACTTTGGACTTGCCATTCGCTTAGTAGATCTCACCAAACTCCTATGTAAGGTTATATCTTAAACAAATTATACCCTAATTTCCAAAACAGTTTGTGGTGCTTCACTGAGGCAGTCTCAAAGTTTCTCTCATTTTGACTAATTTAAAACACTTGCTTATAATTTCTCAGAAGCACCAGTTGCTAGAACTTGCAGTCCAAAACTGGTAAAAGTGAGAGAAGTCTTTCTTAGCTGACTTTGGCAATGAAATTGCTTATCAGAGGACTTAAAACCACAGACAAATAATCAGTGAAAAGCTTTTGAATAAGGGGGGTGTTTCCTTTGGCCATTACTTAACATGGAATCTGTTCTTAACTCTATTTCTAGTGGAGCTGTGTCTGATTGTGAATAGTGTAAAATCTGACATGGCCTATGATTCTTACTGTTCAGGAAAGAAAAATCAGTAGAGACTAATACTGCAGCTGAAAATGTCATAGTGTTAAAAATTTGAAGTATGTTCAGTAACTGGAAAATACTGGAAGCAATTTTTAAAAGTGCTCTCCCAAGCCATTTTTTCTGCTTCTCCAATTTCTATCATCTTTTTTTTTTAAGTCCTTATCAAGTTTACTCCTGCAAAGATCTTTGTGTGACCAAGGAATTGAAGAAACCATTCTTTTGCATGCGTATTGAAAAACTTCCTGTGACCTAAGCAAGTTTCTACAGGTCAGTAATCCCTCAGCAGCTTCCGTCTCATACAGAAGGCTGAAACTGCTGAAGTACCAGTGGTACACAGGTGGTCACATTTTTTTTACATGATTTCTCTTTTCCCTGTGTTGTGTCTTCTCAACAGTACAGCAGAAATGCCATGAATGCCTGTATTAGCACAAAGATCAGTAACTGCATCAAAGTGGGGCCAGCTGTTTCCTTTAGCTTTTCTCTCCACTCTATGCAGTGGACAGCTTGACCTCCCAACTCCAAATTGTTGTCATATTTTCATATTGCAACTTTCAGAATGCACGTTGTATCAAAATTACTGCTTTGTAATCAAGGGGAAGAAAAGCAAAAAAACCCAAACCATATCAGAAGTTATGGACTTTGAAAGCGCTTGTTCTCAGTCAATTTAATTGTACATTTAATTTTGTGATGTTAATTTCCAAAAATGTGGAGAGAGAAGTATATGGATAATGTCATTGTACAAGCCTTATTCCTTGTTCACAGAATTTAGGCATAAGACTTTTTTGCTAAAGGCTAGAAATAACTACTTGCAGTTTAATGGGCAATTGTCTCTGCCATTACGCCTCTTTGCCTACCAACTTCTAAAACTCAGACAACTTTCTTCTTGACAGACCAGTGAACAAGTCTGCAGGACCCATAGATTTTCCTAAGAAATATTGCTACTTGAGTGCAGGCTTTACTTGCCTCTTAAAAGTGCTACTTGTTTTCTAGTATTTGCTAGCGGTGTTATTTATGAATCGTAAGTTATCTTGGCTCCTCAGCAGAAGAAGGATGTGGACCTGTTGGAGTGAGTCCACAGGAGGCCACAAAGATGATCAGAGGGCTGGAGCGCCTCTCCTGTGAAGACAAGCTGAGAGAGTTGGGGTTGTTCAGCCTGGGGAAGAGAAGGGGAGACCTTCAAGCAGCCTTCCAGTATCTAAAAAGGACCTGCAAAAAAGCTGGAGAGAAACTTTGTAGAGCATGTAGTGATAGGACAAGGAGGGGGTGGGTTTAAACTGAAAGGGGTTTAAGTTAGACATAAAGAAGAAGTTTTTTACCATGGGAGGGTGGTGAGGCACTAGAACTGGTTGCGCAGAGATGTTGTGAATGTCCTGTCCTTGGAAGTATTCACAGGCACTGGTGGGGATCTGAGCAAATTGGTCTAGTGGAAAATGTCTCTGCCCATGGCATTGGGGTCAGAACTAGATCTTTAAGATTCCTTCTGGCTCAAACCATTCTGTGATTAAGCTTTTTGAAGAGGGTTACCTGACAGTGTTGAAGGCATTGCCAAATATTCCTGAAGTTTCACCCAGAAGCTGTTACTGCTTTGAAGGCATGTATACAGAGTTTGGAGTCTGGCTGTCCACTGACTAGAACTCAAGTCAGAGAAGGGCTTGCCCTTAATATCTGGAATAGGAACCTGTACAAAATGAGCTGTTTTCAGTGGAGAGTAAGTTCACTGAATTTGATGTACGCTATATATTCATAAGTGCCCCACACTTATGAATATATATTCACTTATGATATATATTCACACTTATGATATATATTCCTATATCCCCACAGTGTCATATAATGGGCTAACTATCTACATGTAAATAGAAGTTTCAGACCTCAGCACTGAATTGTACTCAGTGGGTCTATTCAGTAGACCAAAACTTCCTTCCAATGAACTGGTAGGGGTTTGTTGGCAAGTGTAATATCAGGTAGAGTTTGACTTTGGTTCTCCAGAGGTTGCCACAGATAATTCTTGTACAGTATAAAAATAGAAATTTTGATAATTTTGCTGACTTCCCAGTCTGCAGTAGTAGCATCTTGGTCCTACTGGCTTTTGCCATAGAAGTACCAGTGAAAATGGCCAGAGCTTGCCAGTGTTGCTGTACTGCTGTGCTGCTGAACAGTATAAGGTAAAGGTTCATGGATTTTGTAGAACAACATGATAGAAATTCTTCAATGACCTACATCTGTCTGAATAGTGGGTATTACAGTGATTATATGTCTTTATTTTGATGTGGATAGATTTTGTGGTTTAACTAAATACCATGTAGCTGTTCCCTCATTACCCACTACCCCTCATGAGACAGGGAGCAGAAAAGTGTAGAAACCCTTGGGTTGAGATAAGAACAGTTTATGTATTAAATATATTTATAATTTATGTAATATAATATTTTTCTTATAATAATTTACAATAATTCATATAATAATAATAGGAAATACAGAGAGGAAGGAATAAGCAAGTGATGCACAATACAGTTGCTCCCCACCTGCTGACTGATGTCTGGCCCATCTCCAAGGAGCAATCTGCCCCTTCCGGCCAGCACCTCCAGTTTATATACTGGGCATGATATTCTGTGGTATGGACCATCTCTTTGGATAGTTCAGGACAGCTGGCTGTGCTCCCTCCCAGCTTCTTGTGCTCCTCCTCACTGGCAGACCATGAGAGGCTGGAAGGTCTTTCACCAGGGTAAGTGCTACTTAGCAACAACTAAAGCATCAATGTGTTATCAACTTTATTCCCAGACTTGGAGCCAAAACACAGCATGGCACCAACTACTAGGAATTAAGATAACTATCCCAGCCAAAACCAGTACAGTAGAGTATATGATGGTATTTTAAATCCAACTTATTTTACATTGTTCTTGCACATGATTTTTGACATAGTGATTCTTAATATATAATTATCCTGCCAGAGGTACAGATAATGCAAGGATTTTACTAGAATAGCTGAAGGATTTTGTCAGGTGTGTGGGACCAAGTAGGGTGTTTGACAGTGGACTGAACACTGGGTTATGGGTGATTGAAGTGTCCAGTTTCCCCATATAGACCAGCTCCTGATAAGATGGTAGAAACAGGTGAAACAAAAACTACCTGCTTTAGAACACCAGATAGTTTTTGTGATACTTGGAGATGAGAAGCCTTTCATTGGAGAGTCATTTGCATCATTGATGGTCAAGTTCCCATAACCTTTCTCTGGTTTGTTTTCTTTGTTTGTGTTTGTTGGTTTGTTGTGTTGTGTTGGTGTTTTTTTTTTTTTTGGTTTGGTTTGTTTGTTTGTTTGTTTTTGTTTGTTTGTTTTTTTTTTGTTTTGTAGCTTTTTACCCATGAATATCTGTATAGAATTTAAGAATTTGGAAATACTGGTATATTGGACTAAAGAAGTCAGGACATTTGTGCTCTCAAAGATTGCATCACTTTCTCACCATTGTTTCCACTAATGTTTATATTGATACACTATAGTGTTGGTCTCCTCTCGTGAGGAAGCAAATGGGGCATGATTAATCCTAGTTTTATTTTGCATTTCTGTAAGAATAGTTTCTCTTGATCTTTGCAAAAAGCAGTGAGTACAGCATGGAAGGAAACTTGCCTAATGAATAGAACTGAGGGAAAAAGAAAGCAGTAAGACCCATAATAATTGAATTTGAGGAAAGATTTCTGCAAAATAGTATTTTTGAGGAGTTGCTGGTAGCAACAGTAGTAGGAAAGGAGGCATGTTTGGTTTTGCTTTAGTGGTTGAAAATACACAGGCAGAGGCAAAGGGAGATAAAGAAATGATTAGTGCCTTTCTCCTGTTTCTCAGTCCAGCTTTTAATTGCATCAGTAATTTAAAATACAGATTTCTTATTGAGTACCCCCTTTCAGTATCAGATTAGGTAATCTTATTCTTACTTTCCTATTTGTATACTATATTGTCCTTCCTCGTTGAATAATGAATTGGAGGCAGCAAGTGACAGTAAGCCACTGAAACAGTTCAGCTGTTACATGGAACTTTATCCTGCACTGTATGTCAGCACCTTTAGTGCTATTGCTCTCACTCAGCATCTCTGATTCTCAGGTTGTCCTGCATTTATTGTCTTGTATGTTAAGTTCTATTTACTATTCCTATAAATAGGTGTGTTCGAGAAAGTCATGAGACTAACTTTTGTTAGTTGATCGTACTACTTCTTGCTCCAGTTTTTCTGTTTATGCAAACAATACAGTAAGCCATTTGAAGTCATGTATATTGTGAATGGTCTAAATTAAAAATAGGTGAATAGCCGTGGAGTGATTTAGACTCCTGCTTCTGTCTTTAGTCCAAACTTGCAATATGAAACACATACTTTGTTAAAATTACCATGCTAATGCAAAAGTAAATGAAACTGAAAACTTCCTGATCTAAGAAGCATATGTTTCTAAGGCTAAACTTTCATTGTCAAAGTATGATAGCGTAATGCTTTTGTATATTGACAGAGGCATATTTGCACTTTTACTGTGTATCAGGTGCAAAGCTTCAGGAAGTTACAGGCAGTTACCATAGCCCAGCTGACATACAGTAGCCTGGAGAGCTCTAAGCCAGAATATTGACAATACATGGATAGATGAAATATTGATGGTTACAGTTCTTGTACTGAAATAAATTAAAACTCATTCAGGGATTCATCAGGAAGATAATAAAATCCATTCCTGAAATGTGATTTCCCTGCCCATGGCAGAGGGGTTGGAACTAGGTGATCTTAAGATCCTTTCCAACCATTCTGTGATTCTAAGTAGCAGTTTTCAAAGGCAGTGTAGGAGTAGTTAGTTCATTACCTCAGAAATGCAACTGTCTTCTAAACCAAAAGCTGCAGTAACCTTTCAGTCTTATAAAAGAAGGAGTAATTCATGGGTACATTAAGTAAGTAAACGCAGTTAAGTTTACAAGTTTATTTAAATAGGGAATGCATGTTGTACCTTGTGTATGACAATCAGCAAGTGTTCTGTGAATTGTTAAAAGAGATTTTGGGATAGAGAATGTAAAAGACCTGTGGCAAATCTAGGAAATGCACTTTGTTTACAGAAGACAAAACAAAACATTTGTCAGTATGAAAGGGGCAAATGGTAGTTAAGAGCTGTCCTTACTGACTGTGGAGGATGTGGAAGGAGGGGTGATGTGAGACCCAGTCTGTGATATGTAACATCAAGTGGAAAAAAATCATGCAAAATTTTGCAGCTGTTACATCGTGGGGTAGAAATGGAAGCTGGTTGCGGATACAAGATGAAAAGGTGGACTCAAAATGGCCTTATGACAGTTGTAACAGTGAATTATGCTGTGGACCATGAAGACAAAAATCAGTCTGAAAGCAGAATGTAAACAACATGGTCAGTTAAAAAGAAAAAAAGATGCTGACAAAATGGAGTGACTGTGACAGAGGGCTACTGAGACAGAGGGTGGAACATAAAATGTAAGAGAATCTAAGTTAGCAGGGTTTCTTTACCCTGGTGAAGAGAAAGCTAAGAGAGATTGAAATACTGTCTTTATCTAGCTAATGAACATTTGTGTAGAAGACAAGCTCATCTGAGATGGACAGCAGAAGAAGCAACAGCTACTATTGCAAAAAGGGAGATACAAGTTGGATTTAACAGGGAAAAATTCATAATGAATCTCCATCCTTGGAAGTATTCAGAATTTGACTGGCAAAGCTCTTAGTGCCCTGATACAATTTTGAACCTGGTCCTACTTTGAGCAGAGTCCAGCAGTCTGTCTAAGCCTAAATAGATCTATGATTTTGTGGTGACTTCTGTCATTATAGATAGATCATTATAGATCATTAGCTATACTTGTACCAAGAGAAGCTACTGGAGGAAAGCGTTGTTAAAATACTGGGCCAGTTAAATCTTACTTGGATGATGTATTTAGTATAATCCAAGTGTGAATATAAAGTTTCGTTTAAGCACAATACTTGGAAGTTATACTCCTGGCTAAGATGACTTATATTGTACCTCTCATGGACTTGAGGAAATTAAATATTTCAGTTAGATTAAGATGCTTATCTAAAAGGTAGCTTTTAAAACGTATCTTCAAATTTTTGTATTCAATTTACTCCATTTCATATTCATATTCATTTTTTGAAATTCTATGTTTAAATGATGAAAGGAGGAGTGGGAATAGTTAGTTGTACTAAAGTATCTTCCATAGAGGTTTTTTCTACATGTTGTAACTTACCAATCATAATTACTTGTTTGGTTTCTTCCTCATACTTTCGTTCTTCATGTCCTGTTGCTATGGATGGACATTTTGCAGATAGAGGCTCTTTTATAGCTTTAACTCAGTTTCTTTCGCAGTAGGAATTCGATCTTTTCTACAGAACATAGTTTATTCTTTTAGCTACTGAAAAGTTTAAATAGTGGTACAGAATCTCATTTTGCAGGTGAGTGCAAGAAGGAATGCACTTTTATTGTGAAGCTTGTTTAAAACATTGTTAGTAGTAAATACAGGTTCTGAAGGTTTATGTACAAGCTGTTTGAAACAATGGATTCGTTAAAAAGCTGTGAATAAAAAACCAATTGTAGAGTTACTAGCTATTGTCATTAGGAAGAAGTTTGGGAATCCTGGAATCGGCCAGAGCATCCTGGGCTGGGCCTGAACATATACGGGAGTGGCCACCCAGAGGGTAACACATAGTGGCCAGTTGGAGGGTGGCGATGGTCAAATCCAGCCAATCCTGTTAGTAGCACGAAAACAAAAGGTGTAGTCTATATAAACCGTGGAACCAACAGGAAGGGGGCTCAGACAGTAAAAAAGTCTCCGACAGTAAAGAAGTTTTTGGCATGAAACTCTGCAGGAGTCTGTCTCTTTAATCTCTACACATGCTAACCATTGATCATATACTCCTGTTTCTTCAGGGGTTTTGTGCCTTAATCAGCTTTCAGTTTATTTGCTTCCCTCTTCTTGGTCATGAGTTTTGTTTCGGAGTATCTTAAAAGTTGTTTTAGAAACCATTTGAAATCAGTTGTATGTAATTTAGATATTCACAAAAAAAATGCACAGTCGTACTTCGCACACCTACATAATTCTTGCAGTTAAAATAGCATAACTTGAAATCTCCATGAGTTGTTGTAGAGTTTGGTTTCTGAGTATCATAGTTGCATATTCATTATTTTGTGTTTTAATGGGCATTTAAATTACTTTTTCAGATGCTGAAAGTAGTATTTGATGGTATAAAACTTACAAGGTCATTCAGTACCTGTTGAAAGAACTGTGCAATTTTGACTACTGTGCATCCCTTGAGACTGTTCTTGATCATTTGCATTTTTCAGTTTGTTCTTTGATCTTCAGTTCTTTCAAAACTGTCTAGTGAATGCTACCAAATCCTTGTCATTAATCACACTGCTTCATACTGCTGTATTTTAGATAGACTCCTGTAAATGACAATAAAAGGTGCTAAGAAGTGGGAAACTGACCTATAGTTCTTGTCAAGACTCTAATGATGGTGTGAAATTCACATTCTTTGTCATTTGATAGTTGGTTCTTCTGTACCTGGAGGTGTGTGTGGTTTCCTAGCATTTCTGCATAGGACTTAGCGGTGCTGCTGTTATCTAAAGGATAAGTGTATTTAGGTATTTCATATTACCTACAGAATGGCGGGACACCATATGAGGAAACACGTATTTCAGAAGATTTCTAGAGTTTATTGTCAATGACTCCATGACACCAGGTGACTTACTGGCTGACAGAGGAGATGTGTTGCTTGACCTCATCCTTACAAACAAGAACTGATTTGGGATACAGGCTAAGACAGCCTTGTCTGCAGCGATATGTGATGGTGGTGTTCAGGATCCTGAGAGGAGGGAGCAAGGTAAATAGCAGGATCATATTAATGGACTGCAGAAAAGCAGGCTTTTGTCTGTTCCAGGATATGCTTTGAAGAGATAGGTTACAGCTCTGGAAAGAAGAGGGATTGTGGAAATCTGATTAGTTTTTCAAAGATCACCTTCTCCCAGCTCAAAAATGGTTCATCCTGACATGCAGGAGGTCAAGCCAAGGTAGCAGGAGTCTGTATGGAGGACCAAGACGCTTCTAACAAAACTCAAATATAAAAAGGAAATGTGGAAGTGTTAGCAGGATCAGGTGACCCAGGAGCATGCAGGGCTGTCTAAGCATGCAGGGATGGGGTTAGAGAAGCCACACTTGATCTGGAACTCTGTGCTGTGAAGATGTGAGGGACAACAAAAGGCGTTTCTACAGATATATCAGGAGCAAAAGGAAAGCAAACAAGGAGCCACTGCTGAATGGGAATAGGGACCTGGTGACAAAGGATGTGAAAAAGGGTGAAGTACTTAACGCTTTCTTCACCTTGTTCTTAACTGGTAAGACTGACCTGCCCAGGCACTGAGACCAGCAGAAAGGTTGAAACAATGAAGACTTACCCTTGGTAGAGGAGTATCATGCTAGGGAACATTTGAACAAACAGGATAAGCAGAAGTCCATGAGACCTGGTGAGGTTCATCTAGAAGTGCTGCAGGAGCTGGCCAATGTCATTGTGAGACCGCTCTCAATAGTCTTAGAACACTCATGGTGATCAGGGGAAGCACTAGAGGGCTGAAGGAAAGTGAATGTCACCTGTATCTGCATGGAAGGCAAGAGAGAGAAATCTGGAAAATAAAAGGCCAGTCAGCCTTATCTGATTAGTGGGAAAGTGATGCAGCAACTAATCCTGCAGATTACTTCCTATCAGGAGTAATCAGTGTAGGTTTATGGAGTGGAGATCTTGCTTAATAAACTTTCTGTGATGACATAACAAGCAGTGTGGATGAAAGTATCTTAATTTTTTACTTTAATAAGGCTTTCAGCACTGTCCCATATCATCCTTGTGTCCTGGGTTCAGCAGTAGCAGTCATTTTTCTCCTTCCTAGTAGCTGGTGCAGTGCTGTGTTTATGACTTTTGGCCTGGGAACAGCACTGATAACACAGATGTTTTTAGTTGCTGCTCGGTAATGTTTACTCTGACCGAGGACTTTCTGAGTCTCATGCTCTGCCAGGGAGGAGGGGAAGCCAGGAGGAAGCAGAGACAGGACACCTGACCCAAACTGACCAAAGAGGTATTCCATACCACAGCATGTCATGCCCAGTATAGAAACTGGAGGCAGTTCCCTGGAAGGATTAGATTACTGTTTGGGTCGGGCTGGGTACTGGCGGGTAGTGAGCAGTTGTATTCTGTTCCCTTGTTATTTCCCTTATCATTATTATTATTGGTGGTAGCAGTCGTGGTTTGTGTTATACCTTAGTTACTGGACTGTTCTTATCTCCGGCCATGGGAGTTACATTCTTTCCATTCTCCTCCCCATCTCCTCCAGGGGAGGGGAGGAGAAAAGGGGAGGAGCGAGCGAACGGCTGCTTGGTGTCTGAGTGACAGGCTGGGCTTAAATCACGACACCTTGTTAGACTGATCAATGAAGTACAGACTAAATGAGCAGACAGTGAGGTGGATCAAAAACTGGCTGAACTGCTGGGCAGAGCATTGCGAACAGTGGCATAAAATGCAGCTGGAATCCAGTCACCAATGGTGTACTCCAGGAGTTGACGCTCTGGCTAGTACTGTTTATTATCTTTATTAGTGATTTGGATGGTGGGGAACAGTGCACTCCGCCAGTTTGCAGACAAACTGGGGATTAGTGGTCGAGGCATCAAATTAGTGTTCTGCTGTTCAGAGGGAACTGAACATGCTGGAGAACTGGGCAGGCAAAACCCATCAATCAGCTCAACAAAAAGAGGTGCTTTGTCCTGCACTTGGGAGTGAATAACCCCATGCAATAGTATAGATTGAGGGCCATCAACCCTCATTGAATATGGAAGGTTGTGGATTCTCTATCATTTGAGCTCCCCAAAACCTGACAGAACATAGCCCTGAGCCAGCCTGCTGTAGCTGAGCTGGCTCTGAGCAGGGGCACTTAGCTAGATGTCCTCCAGAGGTCCCTTCCAACTTTAAATATTATAGGAGTCTGGTTTTATTTTTTTCATACCAATTCCCTTAGGGCAGAAAAATGTACTTGCATTGTGTGGATCATCACAGCTGTTAAATGCCAGCTAGCTATTACAGAATTATTTTACAGCATTATTTCCTGACTTCAGTAACTTACCTTTCATATATATTTTACATATATATGAAAAATTTGCTTCTTGTCCCATGTGTGTTCATAAATGGCCATTTATTGCCTAGATACTTCATCACCTTTTTACTGTTAAGGCTCTTGTGTTAGCATGATAGGAAGCTTTATGGGATGTGGTGATTTTTAAAAAATATGTCCTTTCATGTATGCTAATTTTACTAATTAAAAGTATCTTTTTCAGTCCCCTTATATTTGCTTGTAAAGCCAGTAAGTATTCAATAAGTTACTGGGGGCAGCTTCAAAGTACTTAAGTGTGTTAGTGGAAATTGTGATGAAAACTTTTTGCTACAGAGAAAAACAGTGGTTTGAGATTAAAGGCCTCATCCTGCAGTTCTTACCTATGCACTCTGCATTGATAACTCATTCTAAAGAATAAATATGATAGCAAGAAACTGCATTTAGGTTTATGCCTGTTTTCACTGTATCAGAGATTTATTAATTCTAAAAGAAAAACACATATTTGTAAAAGATGGTACTGATAACTCATTAAAACCAAGGGAAGTTATAAAGAGTTTCTCATGAACAGTGCTGAAAAAACATTGCTATTGAACTGTTGAAACTTATCTTGAGTTTTCTTATATTTCAGTGGAGCTTAACATTTGGCAAAGAATTCTGTTTTATAAGTGGTGAAACTCTCTAATATTTGTACTTAAACAGTAATCATAGTTATTCTTGATTTAGGGAAAGAAAAATATAAGCTAGGTCTCCTAAATGCTTTTCAAAGGAAAACCATGCCCTAAATGACTACAGAGAGAATTGTCGTTTTAGAGACTGGTAGAGTGAAAATTTCCATTTTCCTCAAATTCAATTTCAACTAGTATTTATTCTTCTGTTATATGCAGTGGAATTCAGCTTTCCTTTAATATTAGAAGCCCTTTTTCTTCATTGTGTGTTAATAGGCTGTGAGATCTTATTTTGCTAAATTTACTTCAAAAGAAATAGACAAACATAATGGGAACTTTATGGGAGTGATCGACTGCTTACAGTTTTCCAAGATTACTTATCTTACATAATGTCCTGGTCATTGAAGCAGCATTTTTATTAGAGGGTTTGCATGGTTTGTGGAGGCTAGGCACCAGAATTGCCTTCTGTACTGAGAACTTGGAATCTGCTCAGGAGCCATGGCAGTTCCAGTCCCTTTTCCACCTAGTTTTAAAATTTGTGCTGAGGCGTGATGCTGAAGGACTTAAATTTTTCCAGGAGGAACTGAGGCGTCATTCAGGCTTTGGATAATGTGCAGTCAACTGTGACAGATAACAATTATTTGCCTCGGGAAAAGGTGCTCCCTTGTGAAGTCCTGCTTGGAGACTGAATTGAACTGAGGGAAGTCTGATGGTGATTACCAGCAGCTCTGTACATTTCTGCCAACAGTTGCAAAGGCAGTGGTGGTTACTTTGAAACCAATGAAAATGTTTCAGGTGTATCACATGAGTGAAAGTTACTTTGGAATAATTGAGCAATTGGCCAGAATGTTTTGTTCCCTAAAGGCCTGGGAAACAAGCCTTTAGTTTGGGAATCTGTATGCTGAGTGTTAATGATGCTTACTTCAGCAGATTAAAGGCATTGTGTTAGTGATCTAGGAGAAGTGTTGCTGAAAAAGCGTAAATCTTAGAAACAGGTAGATGTTTTTCTTTATCCAACAGAGCACATTACTGGAACTGATTTAATCTTATTTGAGCTCTTAATTTCTGCTACTGATCATAGCAGAGTTGTGGGCATTGTTGTTAAGGTTTTACCCTTTTAATTATAATTTTTTATTTGCAAACTGTACCACATATACTCCAGAAGAAGAGAAAGGAGAGGCAAGTACTATGACAGTAGTGGATGAAGTAGTTACCTTTGCTTAAATACTGACTGATGGCTATCCCAGGTTCAGCAGTAGCAGTCATTTTTCTCCTTCCTAGTAGCTGGCGCAGTACTGTGGTTTTGACTTTCTGTGTGGAAACAACGCTGATAACACTGATGTTTTTCGTTGTTGCTAAGTAATGTTTACTCTGACCAAGGACTTTCTAAGTCTCATGCTCTGCCAGGGAGGAGAGGAAGCCTGGAGGAAGCAGAGACAGGACACCTGACCCAAACTGACCAAAGAGGTATTCCATACCACAGCATGTCATGCCCAGTATATAAACTGGGGACAGTTACCCAGAAGGGTTAGGTCACTGCTCAGTCGGGCTGAGTGTCGGTTGGCCGGTGGTGAGCGGTTGTAATCTCTTCCCTTGTTATTTCCCTTATCATTTTTATTATTGGTGGTAGCAATAGTGTTTTTTTGTTATACCTTAGTTACTGGACTGTTCTTATCTCAGGCCATGGGAGTTACATTCTTTCGATTCTCCTCCCCATCCCTCCAGGGGCAGGGGGAGGAAGAAAGGGGGAAGTAAGCGAGTGGCTGTGTGTTTCTGAGTTATTGGCTGAGCGTAAACCATGACAATAACACCTTGTAATGGTAGTATAATGTTATGTTTAAAGCTCAGTTTTATAGTGCATCATGTACTCTTCAGGGTAGTTTATCATCTGCTCTGCAGGTGTATTAAATGAAAGTTCAATAAAACAGAATAGAAGGTTTGTACCTAAACTGTTGTGGTCCAGACTGGCAACTTACGGTAATACACAATTATTTTACTACTCTTTTTCCCCCTCCAGTTAGAAAGGGCATGGCTTTGCTGACCCGAAATGTGTTTTTCATAGGTGAACATACTTGTTGGTCATCCTAGTTGAATAACTGTAGTGGTTGTACAGAACTATAGTTACAAATCTGACTGGGGAAGTAGAAAAGTTAGATCCTTCTGTCCAGTGTTTCCAGTTCATCCACTTCATCTGGTTGTAGAGAGTTTGTATTTGTCAGAGCAGGAATAGAAAGCCTATGGCTCATATCTAGTGCTGGCACTCTAAAGCTGGAAGCTGAATCTTTTGCAGTTCCATGAATCTGTGATTCAACTAATGAGGAATTTGTTGCATCCAGTGATCATGCAGCAAAAAATGCCTCTGTCATTATGGATATTTCTGATTTTGTTTAAAAAAACTGTTCCAGTTGGAAATGTTAAGATACCTGATTCTGTTTGGAAGATGCATTTAAAAAGCTTCTGGTGGTTTGTGTGGGGTTTGGTTTTCTGTTTGTTATTCTCCTTACTGGTAGTAAAAGGGATGGTTTTTTTATTTTTGAATATGACTATTCAGTGTACATGGCAACTGTTTTCAAACAAGTAGCTTAGTCTCTGCCTCTTACAATAGTAGTACACACATAGGATTAAAAGCTAAAAGTAAAAACTTTAACATGGATAGCTTTGGAAAACAAGCAACCTTAACTGTAGGCTTAATTCTTTGCAGATTTTAGTACAATTTCTGGATTACTGATGCTCTTTTACCTTATGATGGCTTTTTTTAGCTGCATGTGCTCTTGGTGTATGCTTGTGTGTTCTTTGTAAGTTAGTCTAAAAAGGTTAATGTGGCGAACTTCAGGGAAAGTTTTTGCCATTAAGGTCAGTGTCAAGATTGGATATGTTAGATGCAACTATGTAATCTGAAAGTATTACTGCTGTTCTTTAAAATGAAAATGGAGAAAATGCCTGAATGCCTTCTTTTAGAGAAGGAGTTCTGCAAATATGAGTTTTGTTAATATGTAGTTGTTCAGTGGATTGTTTACATTTTTCTCTTTATTACAGGGAGCCTCAGGTTTTGGGAAGTGCTTTCTTCCTCAGTTTAATAAAATATGTTGTCTAATGGGTTGAATTGTCTTTATTTTATTGTAGAGCAAGTCTGGCAGCTACATGCCAGGTATAATAAACAGTATTGCTAAAAAAAAAAAAAAAAAAAAAAAAGAGAGGAAGAGATAGTCTCTTTGAATGCATCAATTTTTATTTTTTTTTTTTTAATTGGGAGAAACATGGTGGGATATGCAAAATCATGGATGCATGAGCTGAGTAGTAGTCATCTATTACTTCCTTCATCCTGGAAGTGTAGGATAGGAAGAGGGAAAGGAAATTGAATATATTCAGTGTCCTTGGTATTTATTATCATGAACTGTCTACTTCATTGGTACTAAAAAGCATTCTTCAGTTCCAGTGTTAGCTTGATGGTAATTTTTAGTCCTTTTGAATTTGAAGTGACTTGTTTTCTGCAGTTCTTTGTGTTGTATAATGAAAAGGAGAGCTCTGCGGTAATACCTGCATGGGCAGACCATGTTTTATGGAGGAAAGAGGTTCATACATGAATCATGGTGTCAAGATGTGTGACTGACATCATGATGTGGGAAGAATGGCAGCAAAGGCTAACTTGTTTGTCTGGTAATCACATTGGTTTCATAGACTGTTCTGTGAGCTCTTTAGTATTTTGTCTCCTCTAGCCTTGTGCCTTCTGGAATTGCTGTGGAAGGAGGATATAGCCATTATGGAAGGGCTGCATTTTGTTTTTTCCAAAATAGTCTGCAAATGAAGCGAAATTTTTAGCATAGTTTCTCAGTGGGAAAGTTTCTCAGCTGTTTGTGTCATGGATTATGATCCTTCTTTGCTCTTTAAAGTGAAAATAAAATATCCTATTGATCTCCCACTGCCTAATTTCTTTTCATGACCTGCAGGGTTTTCACATGGTCTCCAGTGATACACCTTGGTTTTGACATTGTTTTCCCTCTAGATTAGCAATGATTTAGTCTTGAAATGTCATAGTAAACCTCCTGTTTTCTTTTATTTGTTCTACCCACTTTTGTTCTGATTGATAAGTTTGTACCAGAAGTGTACCATAGAAATGTACAACGTGAAACTTAGAATTTTCCGTATTTCTTGGAAAAACAAAACAGGAGATAGTTCACAGCTAAATCACAGGTGTATTATTTGTGTTCACCTGAACAGTTTTCAAGATGTGTGACTGACTTTGTCCAAATAAATAGAAATCAAAGGGACTACTCAAACTATGCCTATGTAACAACACTTAAGGCTTTTAATGTAAATTAACATGAAGAAATGCTTTCAAGTGACTTAGTTGACCTATATTGAACATTTAAGTTTATATTGTCTTTCAGAATTAGTAGCTTGAATTCAGTTGGTTTTATTTAGTGTAAAATTACATTTCATTGCGTGAACTCTACTTATGTATGAAAAAGATTTCCAAACCGGTTTGAGATAACAGACGGTTGAGTCTATTAAAAAAAAAACACTAACCAAAACACAGATGCATGTTTTAGGGAGTTTCTACGCATAAGGAGTTAAGGTAGTGTTCTTCATTGTATTTGTTTTACACTAACTGGATGTGGTAATCCTGTCTGTAGAACTACATACCTTTTGGTTTGCTCCAGACTATTACTTCGACAAGTATGCTTTCAAGTGTTGTCAGCTCTTCTGTGTTTCTTTCTGTTGCTGTAGTACCCTGTGGAGGTGGGCTAGGAATGTTCAACATGGACAGGTGAAAAGTTTTTTGTGCATGGCCATCATAATTTTGAGATTCCACCTGATTGTTATTGATGGAATGTTTGTTTATGCTGTGGTATTGGTGATTTTGAAAAAATTGAAAGTTGGGAAGTTGAGCTTGATTGAAGCCTGTAAGCAGCTTTGCAAACCAATTGCTCTAACCTATTGCAAAATAGGTAGCTTTGGTTTAGATTTGTAATATATGCAGGCTGTCAAGAGTAGGATATGGAAGATGATTAACAGGATGAAAGGAACACTGCTTTAGATAAATGCTTTTCTTGGAACTGCATCCCTCCTTTCAGCACAGTTTGGGAACAAAAGAAACTCCTGTTGTGTTTGTACTGCAGCCATAGGAGAATCAGCAGCAGCAGTTCAGGATGACACAGGGCTCTTTCCTATATAACTGTATGAATCCATCCTGAAACGTACAAAGATCCTGCCCCAATACAGTATTTTTCCTAGCTACTGAAACATACCTGATTGTTACCATCTAGCCCTGGTTGCTCATGGTGAGCTGGTCATTTTTTGAGCTTAGTTGGTTAACAGTAATTCCAACACTATACCTCTAGATGTTGTGTATTGCATACTTAAGGGCTTATTGATAACTTTGAATATGTATGGTTTTTTCCAGATATAGTCTCTGTTTGTTTCCTGTGTTATGTCTTTGAGTTCATTGTACTCTGGAAGTTTAGCTGACTATAATGCTCATATGAAGAAAAGCTTTTAGTGTGTTACAATTGGGAAAAAGGAATATCTTGGCTGACTAGTACTCTTTTACATGCTTCTTTATAATATTTTTGTTTGTAATGGTAATAGGAATGATAATTGAATAGGATAGGAAGATTAAAAAAAAAAAAAAAAAAAAAGCCATAAAGGAAAGAATCAGGGACTCCTGTCTCTTTAGTAGTCATACTTTCGTAGTTAAAAAAATCATGGAGCTTTACTTTTTTAGGATTGCTAGGTTGGATGTTGTATGCAAAAAAGTTTATGTAATCCTCAGTTTTAGAATTTAAACACTATATAAAAACAGTTACCAAGAGGTGAAAATTTTTGTATGTTTGTAGTCTCTTACATGATTATTTTATTTATTAGATACTAACACTGCATTTATTTTTTTAAGCAGTTACTTTTTTTCTCATGTTTAATCTTTCCAATCAGAGTGGTTTAGCAAGATGTTAGTAATGTGAATTTAAATGTTAAATTGTATTAGTTTGGAAGTTTTGTCTTTTTAAAGTTAGCATACTTTCCTTTAGAGGGTGTGTATCTTATCTGTATGTTACATGAACAATATAAGCTACCTTTTGTAAAATGAACCAAATGGAAAAAAATTTGGGTAGCGGATACTATAAAATTACAAAAATAATTCTGTTACTAATAATTGTGCAGATGTGTACAGTAGGACAGTAGAAACCAAGATCTTTATGTGTTTCTGTATATAGTCAGTAAAAACACTGATTTATTTTATCATTTCCTCCTTAATGATCATGGCACTGTTTATCTGTGTCATGGCACTGTTTATCTGTAAGTCCTCAGTCTGATAATTTTGGAAAGCATCAGCTAATTTCAGTTATATTTTGCAGTGGGTGAAAGTCTCAAGACAGTTTGATTTGTGAAAATTGGTTGTTGGAGAGAGGAGAGATACTCATGTCCCGATTGAGGAAGAGGCCACAGCGCATGCTCTCTCTTCCAGCTAGCAGCTGAGGTATGGGAGCGGATTTGTTGTGAGGGGAGGAAACTGGCTGCGTTAGAGAGCTATCATAGATCCTTTGGAAAGAGAAATTGCATTGTTGTGGTAAGGGGTTGAGGGGAAATGCAGCACTCCAGAAAAAAAGCATCTTAGCCACCTGCAGTGCTATACAGCATCAGTGTTAAGCGTGCACAGAGCTGAAGTTGATAAACAGGCAACAAGCTGAGTATTAGAGCAAAGGGAATAAGGTATCATAGGTCAATATTAATTCCAATGCAAAAAAGCAGTGAGGTGCTTTTGAAATGCAACATACTAAATCTGTTTATGTAAAATTTTACATTGCTGTTTATTGTGGATATCTAAAGAAATATTTGTGTGTCTATTTTCTTAGAGTGTATTAAAGAAGCTTGGAAGGATTTTAATTGTTTTTCGGAGTCAAAAATGAGGCAAAAAATGTGTAACTGGAAGACTTGTGCAAAATCAGCTGCTGCCTCAACAGGTTTATTTCTTCTCAGTTTTGTTTCATAAAGGTTATGAATCATCTGAGAGAGTTCAAAGACAGAAATGCAAGATTAAAAATTGGAAAAGACTGCTGAATTAAATAGGTTTTGGTTCAGTGTTTAGTCACTAGGTTTTTAGCCTGGTTAAGATCCAACCTAAGTAAAGAAGAAAGTCTTTAAAATAGAAGTAAATGTCAGTATACAACTGTTTTTAGAAAAGAGCAGCACTACTACCAGCTAACATAAATGAGACATTCAAGAAAAAGTTGAAAAAACAAGCTGCTACTTCCTCTCACGCCTGTCAGAACTATTTTGTTAACAAAGATGTGTGTTGCAGCCTAAAGTGTTCTTCATTTGACAAATCTGACCTACCGAACCCTTTTAATTGTTCATGCTCTTCTTCATCTCTTTTCTTTCAATGAAATGAACTGTATCTAGTATCTGCCACTCTGTGTGTGCCTGAGCAAGCAAAAGGGTTGTGCTCACCAAGAAAACGCAATTGCAGATGTTCTTCTTTGTTGGAATGAAAGTTGTGTGTGGACTATGTAGTGCAGATAGGAAATACATGCATGAACTACTGCTTAGAGTTTTCCCTTTATATTTGAATTTCTCAGCTATACCTAATATCATGACTGCTGCTTAGCAAAGTTAGGTTTTTACAGTTTAATTCTACATTTGGTTCTGCAGGACAAAAGAATTCAGTAGCTCTCAGTAGTGTTAGGAACTTTGACATGAATGAATCTCACAAAGAGGATATTTATTGCTTTAAAAGATGGAAAAGGAGTGGAAATAAACTCCCTGAATTGCTGGATTCTCCCTGACAGAAGTGTTACCTGCTTTATTTTGCAGAACTGGCAAATATAATTACACTTATAAGGTATTGCGTGACTTATAGCTATCAATGCACTTGTGCCTGCAGAAATCATGTGAATTTTACACAAGCTAAATTTTTAAAAAACACAAGTTCTTTGGTTTAGTTTTTGCTACCTTATCAGTATGATTCAATCTTGTATCACTTTTCTAATGAGAAGGAGCCATTAGTATCTTGCTTTGGAACCAGGTACAAGATTTGTGTTCCATTCACTTAAATTTAATCACCGTGGTTTAAGGAGACAACTGAGCTGCCTTACAGGAAGGCTTTTAAGTGCGTTCTGTTTTGCGTTAGTTCTCTAATAAAATAGCACAAAATACACTTTCCTGTAAAGTTGTATTCTTGTTTACATAGCCTCATTGACACATAGGGTGTTTTCCATAAAATTCAGTAATTCTGAGATTTACTTTTTTTCTCTTTTGCTGAAATAAGCTACACTTGTTGACCATCACAACACTTTGTAAATATAATCTGATTTTTCTGCAAATTTTTGGGTCAGATTGTGTTTTCTGAAAGAATAGGCTTTTACTTGTTGCTTAAATGTTTTATTTGTATATGAAGGACTTGATACCGACTCATTTTAAAGAGTTCTTCATGCTAAGGCATCCAAATTAAATATACGAGATGTTATTTTTAGTGTGGAACACTGCTTGTAAGTACTTCTTAATTTTTGTATCACATATAATTAATAAAAACTAAAGTTTCCTGTGCTTTAAGGACCACAGTGCTTTTTCTTAGCCTTTTTCCTATCCCCTGTGCTTTTTTCATATCCTTGAAGAAGGATTAGGCTTTAACAGGAAAAGGTTCTAATGCTGCTAAAGACCTGCTCCTTCTTTTCAGGAAACTGTGTTTTAATGTATTTTCACCCTTTGTAATTGCAATTACAATAAAAGTCAGCATTTCTTTCTAGTCGTTCATGAAGAATCATGGACTTACAGGAGGGTTTGGGTTGGAAGGGGCCTTAAAGCTCATCCAGTTCCAACTCCCTGCCACAGGCAGGGACGCCTTCCACTAGACCAGGTTTCTCCAAGCCCCATCCAGCCTAGCCTTTAACACTTCCAGGGATGGGGCAGCCACAGCTTCTCTGGGCAGCCTGTATTTTTTTCCTAATGCATAATTCTCCATTCCTCATTGTCCTGTCACTACGTGCTCTTGTAAAAGTCCTTATCCAGCTTTCTTGTAGCCCTCCTTTGGGTACTGGAAGGCTGCTTGAAGGTCTCCCTGAGCCTTCTTCAGGATGAACAAGCCCAACTAACTCAGCTTGTTTTCAGAGGAGAGGTGTTCCAGCCCTCTGATCATCTTTGTGCCTCTGGACTTGCTCTAACAGGTCCAAGTGTTTCTTGTGCTGAGGGCCCAGGAGTTGAATGCAGGACTGCAGGTAAGGTTTCACAAGAGCAATTCAGTGGGGAAGAATCATCTCCCACAACCTGCTGGTCATACTTCTTTTGATGCTTGGGATTGACCTGATAGAGGTGCAGGACCTTTTGCTTGGCCTTATTGAGCTTTATGAGGTTGGCATTGGCACACTTCTCAAATGTATCACTGTTCTGCTGGTTGGTATACCTTTCCTCCAGCGTGTCGACCGCAACATACAGCTTGGTGTTATTGTCAACCTAACCTGACCACTTCTGCATCATGTATATCAGGGAAACTGTGTACTACCCATTGGTATCTGCCCTCTGCACATGGCTTAGTCTGATTATTTTTTTCTTCCTTTTTTTTTTCTTTTAAAATTGGTGATGGTCCAATTGTGTCATTTTTGCCTCCTTTCATTCCACAGGAAGAGTTATTACGGATGCAATGCTTTGTTATTTTACCCTGGTGGAAATATGTGTGCTTCTGCTTTAGGGGCATCTTTCCTTGAATCCACAGACCTTTTATACTGTGTATGCTTCCACCACCTTTACTGGGGTTTCTCTTGCCGTTTACTACAGTGCCACTGCCACTAGTATTCCATGGGCAGCAGAGACATCAGTGTCAGTGTTATGGACTAGAACAGTGGAGTGCAAAGGAATGTGACAGTAGCCACAGAGGAAGGAGCTGGTTTCTCTAAATTTTTTTTCTAAAGCTTTCTTTATATTCAAAAGCAGCTTACAGTTGGCACAGTACAGTCATTTTCACTGAGGTTTCTTTTCTTGCAGTGGTTGTAGTTATTTGAGCACCTGTTAATGGGAATAGTTGTAGTAAACACATTATGCTAATACCAGTTTAAAAATTGGTCTAGGTAATTTTTATCTCAGACTTTTTAATTTTTCATTTGCTTTGGCAGCATCACTGGTTGTGCTGGCTGATCACTTCATGAATCCAGCATGGATTTCACTAGTACACTGCATTTCATCTGGTTTTGTGCTTCTGAGATTTCTGTATTTGTATTTTCAAACAATTTTTTGTACATAGTATTGTAGAAGGTGAAATTGTTCTGTATGTGCTGTGAAATTCCTGGTTTCATAAATGCTGATGAGTTTTCTTGAGCTTTTATTGTTAATAATGAGTCTTGATTCCTGGCACCACTACCCTCCTGTCGGTCCCTTTCTCTTTACTTCCTTCCACATGCTGCAAGCACTACTCCTCATTGGTTGCTCAAGTTAGGTTAATATCAGGTAGCTTCATAGTTTCTTGCATTACTATTTTCACTTTAGACAGCTGAATCAGTGATTAATTAGTGTGCAGTTGCAGTTCTGACTTTTTCTAAGATTGACTTAGTGTTGTCGAAGTCTTGAAATGCTTTATATCATGAATGTGTATGTTTCCCCTCTCCCCCATGCACCTCAGGTACTTACATAATAGGCTGTGTTTTGAGAACTTTATCTCCTTCCTTAGTATTTTTTTGAAGTCGTTTTGATAGCATTTAGTTCTGGAAACTTGGCGTACTGTAACTCTGATATGGAAACCAGAAATGTGCCCTCTTGTGGGTAAATCTGTGTGATGTACCTAAGTATCTTGTTTCAATGAGAATTAGAGAGCATTCAGTCTCTTTCTGCCTCTCCCTCATTCTTTAAGTGATTTCATTTATTTATTTTTTATAAGGATTGATGAACAGAGCTTCATGTAGTGACTAGCAAGAAAGGTAGTTTATTGCAAAATGCAAAAGTTTAAAACTGCTATGAGACGAGGATTCTTAAATTTCTAGTAGCATGTTTCCTTATCTAAAAGAAAGAAAAAAGTCTGCTGCTCACCAAAATTATAAAACAGCTAATACATGAGTTGTACTGGTTTACTTTTAGTGTGCAGCTACAGAAGTCGATTTTGGTCATCGTGCTGCAGTTACATCAGTATGATGCTACTCAGCATATAGGAAGTGAAACCCATGATTTAAAATATTTAATCCGAAATTAAGATTTAATAGGGTAAATTAAATAAAACATAACTATATTTAAATTATTCTATTTAACAGAATGCTTTGGAAAAAAGAACACCTTAGAGATCTAATAATACAGTAATTCTTTAAAATGTAGTTTTAATCCACTTAATTTTGTCTCTCATATTCTTCTCAGAAATATATTGTCAGTCATATACAAGGTATTTTTAAAAAAAGACATAACAAATTGAAGAATACCCTGGGAATGGGGAGTGAAACATTTAAAGGTACATAGGAAATTTCTGAATGATGAAGTTGGTTACTTATCTTTGCATTACTACTCAACCTGTTTGTTACTGCACATAAACAGATTTTTTCCCTTTATTCTGTTTTCCACTGTTCTCATGCATGCACATAGCTGAGCTGGGAAGAACTGATTTTTTTTTAAGGAGGAACGTTTCATCAGTGCAGACAGAGCTTGAACCTTCATATAGTAAGGAGTGGTCAGAGTCCTCTCATTGTTTCATTGACAGTCAGGTGCTGCAATAGCTGGAAAAGTACCATTGGATTTTGTTTCTTTTTTTTTTTCTTTTTTTTTTCCCTTGGGTTTTTCTTGGTGTAATTTTTTTATTTGTTTGCTTGGGTTGTTTGGTTTGTTTTTTTTCCCCTTCCTTGTTCTGTGGTCATCTCTTTACTTAAAATTGTTCACAGCTTACTTTAATCCTGTCTGTCTTCTTTAATTTTACCTATGCCTGTCCATTCTCTCCAAAAAGATTTGTTTCTTGTTAGTTTTCCACTCTGCCATTAATCCAGTACTATGGTGAGAAATGAGAAATGCAAAGAGATATGAGTTGTGGAGAGGATCAACATGACGCACTTGGTGCCAGTGAAGGCAGTCGGTATTTTCCATGTCCATGCTATAGAGTGTTTCACCAGCCGCGTATTTACTTTCTGCGTATGAAAAGCTGAAACCCAACAATCCGCAACACATTAAATTTAACATTTTGATAGCAATTTTCTTTGGAATATTAATTTGCAGTGAAGGAGAATATACATAATTGACCAAAAAAAAAGGAGGAAGAGGATTACATGCAAAAGTAGCACTTTAAAAGTATACTTATTAACCATAGCATAGGCTTTTATAATATTGCTTTCCTTGCTATATTGGGTTGGCTTCACTTTATTATTGTGTATTAGCATGGTAGCTTTTTCATATATTATTCTCAATATATGCTGTGAATTCACTGTTTTCCTTTCACTGAGGGGTTCTTTTTATCGCTTCCTTTGTGCAGTGTAGTTTCTTTGTGAGACGTCTTTTACTGTATCTCTTGTTTCTTATAAAGAGGCAAGAGCCTAAATACACCTGTACTGAATGTGGAAGACTTCATTTGCATATATGTAGATTTATTTTCTACTTCTCTGTTTGAACTGCTACTATACAATCTGATGCATTGTTTAAAAGCTTTCCAGTACAGCAGTTCTTTGATTTCCGTAATTTAGCTAATGTTGCTAACAGTTTCATTTTTTCAGTCTAGAGGTAGAAATACTGTACTACTGGAACTAGCTACTGTGCAAAGCTGGCAATGTAAAATTTTCTAAATATTGTAAAATGTTGATTCTTCTTGACTAATTGTGAGCTGCTACAATGTAGTACTTCTAACTCTTACTACACTTGGGGAATAAAAAATAAAGAAACCGTACGACAAAACTTGTCTGTCAGTCATGCTATTAATTGTTGCTTGCTCTTCTGATATTTTGTGTGAAAGAACCTACCTGATCTTGAACTGTCAATTTCCATTACCCCACCCCCAGCCCCCCGCTGCTCAATATTTTAAATTCCTTAACTGAGTTTACTGATGTTCTGGCTGACATCAAATATGACTAGATTTTAGTCTCTAGTTCTGGAGTTGTATCCCACCTTGTTTGCCAGTTGTATAACAGTTTTGCTCTCAACACAACAGGTGCAGTATTTGGACCCAGATACTCCTTTGAGGTTTCCTTGTATTGTGCCTGTTGTATAAACTAATCTCATTATTTAATCCTATCTCTCTTAGTCTTTTGTTTACTCTCATCTGTTTACTCCCATTCTCATACTTAACAAAAACTTAAGTAAGAGGCAGAATTCTTGAATTGCTGTGTGCAGTTCCCAGCTGGTGCAGATAACTACATCCTGTCCCTTCTGTAACAACTGTATGACCCATGCTTATCTCTGCTACTCCTAATGGAAGCTCTTCCAAATATTGGCAGCTCTGATGGTGAGAAGCCCTCTTCTCATTTTCTTCTTGCTTGCACTCATGCCCCATTTATTGTTGTGTTAGCATTGCACTGTAGCATTCTTCCTTTGTAACCTTCTTTGACTGCTTTAGAGAGAGCAACCGCATCCCCTTCTTGACCTTTGTTTTGTCGGCTAAACAAAGCAACCGCTTTTACTCTCCTTTTACAAAAGAAAGTTTGCTCTTCCCTGACCGTACTAGCTTACTGCGCTTGCTTCACTCTCAGGTTTCTTGTCATGTATCTGTGGAGAAGGTTTCTAATTGTCTAATTTCTAAGTGTCTGGTTTTGGAGGAATTTTTCCCATTAAATAACTGTATAATTTAATTCTTGTGGCAGTAATACCAAAAAAGAACATGAAGTAGTTGCAGCCTCTGATGATTACAGCTTTCCCAGATGATAGGAGGAGAAAGTGAATGGATTTTTTTTTTTTTCTTGGTTTCATTGTTTCTGTGTTGCATGCAAGGTTTCCACTAATACTGATTAGTGATGTGGCCTTAGCTTTGATGCAGTTTATAAGGACAGAAGACTAGTCATCAGACATGACCTTTTAATTGAACGTATGGTTTATCTGTGAAAGATGTTACATAGTTTTTTTAGTTACTAACCTTTAAATGAAAACTTAAATTAAAAAACTATTGGTTTTTTGTGGGTTTGCTGTTGCAGACTTATTACGGGAGTCTTTTTTTTTTTTTTTTTTTTCATTGAGAATTGCCTACTTATGGAACTAAGAAACCACTGAAATTCTGTGTGTGTTGGTATTCATTTCAGGTTAAAAACCCTTCAAGTATCAAGTAGTATTTGAAACTGGGTGTTTGAAGACCGTTTTCTCCTGGATTAAAGAACAAACAAACAAACAAACAAAAAAAAAAAAACAAAACCAAATAAAAAAATCAAAAAACCCCACCACAAAAACAACAGCCCATACAGGGTGTCTCTCTGTATCAGTTTCCTTAACTAGATTTCTGTACCTATAATGTATGGTATTTTCAATAAACAGTTGTAGTTTAGTGGTGAGAAAGAGACTGTGACGGGTGCAGGAAAGGAAGTCAACTCATTCTCAGTTCTGTTTAACCTCAGTGTTGGTATTTTTTTTAAAGAATTCAGTTGTGTGTAGATAGGGAAAGCTTGAAAAGTTAACTTCAGTGGTTCATTAAAACTTTGAGCATGAAGAAGACTTAAAACCTTTAATTTCCTTGTCTGTCTTGGAATCTGTATGTATTTATTCGCAGTGATGTCCTATATATTGCCTTTGGTGTGGCGTAAGAAAGGAGATAAAAATTAGTAATGAAATTACAGCGGTCTCTTGGTATGTATATATTGTGTGTAATTCTCAAAAATATTGTCTTGTAAAGTCAGCAAATCATGACTTCAGTCTCCTTAGTATATAATGTAAATGCTTACAGGAGTCTTTTTACTGTTGCCAAAACTGTTAACGCAGGTGCCCATCTACAGTAAGTAGCCACATACATACCAAATTCCTTTAATTCGTCTGCTTTCATAAACACCATATGCAGTTTTTCTTTTTTTTTCCATTTCATTAGTATAATAGTGGATTGTAATGTGTGATCTTCACAAAGTGTTGTTGTTTTGGAACTGCAATTGAAATTATTATAATGATTTTTTTATATTTTTTTTTTAAGCAGTGTGGACTTTGTTACTTGGGATCTTTATAGTTAGTGTAAACCGAGTGAACAAATTCCCTTTTCAGTAGTTGAATATAAACTGTGCTGTTTTACAGGAAATAAATGAGCTAGTTCTGTGGTGGCTAAACCTTTTCTTTACCAACCCTTTCTGAAGGTGGCTAAACCCCCTTCACAAGGGCTAAACTCCTGTTGTGAAGGGAGGTGATACAGCTTCTGGTAGGAGTTTGACGAGATGGTATTTAATATTGAAGAGATATTTTCAGATCAATTTTGAAATAGCAACTACTTTTAAATTATACCAAGGTTTTGTATTTGTCACATTGTTTACTCCTTGCTTTTGCATCCGTAATTTACTCCTTTTGTTTTTGCTATACTCTTATATGAAAAATGTCACCTCCTACAAAACTGGAAAGTGAATATGGCAGCTATAATTAATTACACTGGGTAGGCATTAAGTATGATCCACCTCAGTATGAACTAATAGAAGTTTTATTAACAGTTTCGAGTTGGTACTGTGTAACCTGAGAAGATTGTCTTCTGGTTGTCTTATCTTGCATCTTTTTTGGTGAAGGACTCTGCTTCTGAGACCAGAGGCTTGCCTTTTGATTGCTGAATATCATTTAATATTTAAAATCTACATTGTTCTACTCAGTCTTGACAAAATTTGCATAGTATACAACTGAGGGTATGGTCTGTGTTTCATTTATGTTACTGAATTTAAAATTCTGAAAAAGTAAACTGAGAATTTTCATAGTTTTCATTTGCTTTTTTTTCTTTTTCTTCCCTTTTTTTTAGTGCTTGGGAGATGGGAAGTAATGATAGCTGGCACCTGAATTAAAATATCTGTGTAGGCACTACTATCCCAGAACTTCAGGATGAATGGGGATATGCCTCATGTTCCCATCACTACTCTTGCAGGGATTGCTAGTCTTACAGACCGTAAGTATTCTTCTTTTTCTTGGCTTTGCTATGCTGTTTTGTACCTCTTTGGTAAATATCTGCATTTTCAAAATACTGAAAGTAGTTTTATTTTAAAACTTCATAGAGGTAGAATTGTTCAAAATCAGATTTGACATTAAAAATGTTAATTTTCTCATTGCTTTAATTTTGAAAATTGATTCAAATAAAACATGCTAATTTAAACATGAAGTGAAATGCATGTTAAAGAAAAAATCCTTTAGGAATTTTGAAACAAAATATAGGAATTCATTGTTTCATAGAATCACAGAATGGTTTGTGTTGGAAAGGGCCTTAAATACCATCCAGTTCCAAGCCTCTAGGGACCCCTTGCACTAGGCTGGGTTGCTCCAAGCCCCATCCAGCCTGGCCTTGAACAATGCTAGGGATGGGGCATGTTTGTTGGGAATATCATTCATTAGTATATCTGGGTACCCCCCAAATAAAGAAAACCAGATAAATCATAAAATGCTTCTCTAAAACATACACCGTCATGATCACTGAGACAGAGCGATGGAGAGGGAGAAACAGAAAGGGAGAGGGAGGATTAGACTGATGCTCAACTAGCTGACTAGAGTTGTGAAATATGCTGAATATACTTGAAACCTAGTTCCTTAATTTTGGACAAGGTACAAAAAAATTGCTTTAATTAATAGGTGCAAAGATTGGCTGCTACAATGGAAATAAGCAACTGAAACTTTAAGTCTTCTTTCTTAGCTGTTCAGCCTACAAAAGGAGCAGATAAGGTGTGTGTACTGTCTTTAAATGTATCAGGAAGACCAGATGCAAGGAACTGTTTACATCAAAAACTGATACTGGCACAAACCCAAATGGTTTATAATGTGACCAAATACATGTTTTAAGTGAAAATTAAGAGGAGATTTATTATTACTGTAATGAGGTCCTAGAGTAACCATTGTAATAAAAGTAGTTTGGACAAAGATGCTTGTTGTTTATAAAGTGTAGGAAAGAATTCATAGCTCAGTTGTCTGAGGGTAATTGGTCTCTGACACAGGTACTTCTAAGCTCTTATTTTTATACTACTGAAGTGTGGAAACTTTCTAAGGGACACTTGGAATGTGCACATTCCAAATGCCCAGCAATTGAATTTAACTGCCTACAGTGAAAAAGAGGATGTATTGGAAGAAAAAAACATCTTCATGTCTTTCTGATATTCTGAAATAGTAAATTGGAAGATGCTGCTTATGTGTTTAGATGTGGTTTTATGTATCTTTATGTGTACCTAATAGTGAATCATCAGTATGCAAAGAGTAAGTTTCCAGGCTATGGGAAGTTTTCCAGCATTAAGTATTTGCAGGTAAAGTTCTAAAGAAAATCAAAATACTTAACTGGTAGAAGTCATTGGCCAGACTCCTGGTACAGGAGTTTCTTGGAGCACTTCCACTACATTTGGTAGGATTAGCCCTTGTGTTAGGTTCATTTGCTTCTTTATCTGTAATATTTATCTGTTATTTAGAAACAGCAGAGCAGCTGTTTCTAAATAAAAGAGAAAGTTTTGTAACTGCTTTGGTTTATTTTTCTCTGTGTGAAAAGAAGCAACTGAAGCAGGCAAGACCTGTCGCCCTGAAAACGCAGAGGACATGATGGGCAGAGGTAGTAGAGTAGCTAGTTAACCAGATAAATTTATACTGTTTTAATAAATATGTTTTACTGATCTTGCTAATTTTTTCCAAGTTTCTGGCACATTCAGTTTAATCTGATGCAAGTAATGAAAGCTAGCTGTTTTAATATATTAGACTCTTCAGTTTGAATTGCAGTGTATTTCTAAGTGCAGTAATGGTATACATTATACAGGGGGAAAAATGCTGTAATTCCACACACCCCCCCTTTTTTTTTTTTAATAAAGAATTTCAAAATATTAAAGAGCCAAAAGAGTATATTTTGCTTGAAGCTCTTTGATTTTATTTTGTTTTGTTTTATTTTGTTGGGTTTTTTATCTCAGAGCTATAATCAGCCTGGTAACTTGAAGTTAAGAGTCAGCTTGTTTTTGTGGACCCAAGAAAGTGATTTTTCTCTGTAGCTAGCTTTTTGGCCTCTCCTGGCTTACTCTCCTCTTGTCCGTGTAGCTCTGCAAATCATCTGGTCAAGGCTTATAAGGTACACTTCTTGTTATGCCTGCAGACCTAATGCCCTCTGAAAGTATAGTGTGCTGGTTTATAATCTGATTGAAATATTGTTACCGGTGTTTTCATCAAATCTTTTTTATCAAGATTTATGAATAGGTATATTGACTGAGGTAACATTTGAGTAATCATACCAACCAATGATAACAGCCTCTTCTTGAGAAGATGACTTACATATGAACAAATACAAGACAAAAAACAGAGAATTTAATTAGTGACTTAAATTGGTTGTTGTTTGGGTTTTTTTGTGGATTTTTTGGGGGTGATTTTTTTTGGTTGGCTGGTTGGTTTTAATCTTCCCTGACCATACAAAGTGGGAATGTTAATTAAAAATGAAGACCAGAATAGAAACCTTAAAGTATATTCTTGGTGCACTTACGGTACTTACATGCAACTACAAGGATTTTGCATTTCATTTTTTTATTAATGCTTTTGACTCAAAGAGAAAGCTGACATATATAAGTAGCTTAATATTCTGGGATGTTTAGAAGTATGCTTTCATTATAATACTTGCCTTAGTGCAGTTAAATATTTACAGTAATATAGTAATATAACTTTCAGACTTGACTGCATTACTTTGTTTAAAACAGTGTCCAGCATTTGTGTGTGTGTGTGTTTGATCAAAAAAAAAAAAATCTAGAAATCTTCCCTATATTTAAATGCATATTTTAAATCAAGTTTTCTTACTTAATCACATGAGGGAGTAAGAAAGTGTGCGTATTTCTATTACTGTGTTCCATGAAATGACTGTGAGCTCTTTTCTGTTATCTGATAACAGTTTTGAACCAGCTGCCTCTTCCATCACCTTTACCTGCTACAACAACAAAAAGCCTGCTTTTCAATGGACGTATAGCTGAAGAGGTGAACTGCCTTCTGGCTTGCAGGGATGAAAATCTGGTTTCACAGCTCGTCCACAGTCTCAATCAGGTGTCAACAGATCACATGTATGTATTTTGAACTTCAGCTGCATCAGATCTGTATTCCTTGAAATCAAAATTAACTGGATTGTGAAGGATGTTTGTGAGAATCTGAAAATTAAAATATGCAGAGTTTTTACTAGGCTTGCTTAGCAGATGACTGCTATACAAGAGTCAAATATTTTAATCAGTCTGAACATTAATAATTGTCCTGCAGCCTTTATGCATGACTGTGGGAGTTATTTTATAGATCTACTGCTTATACTATTCTTGGTAGTTAGGAGTGCAGACTTTGTGGTTTTGATTTTGCAATACACATTTGTGTTCCACTTCGGTTGATAATGCACGTAGACAAGTTGTATACCCAGTATTATACAGAAAGAAGGTTTTTTGAGACACGCATGTAAGACACATGTCCATTCTGGTTAGATGTTGAACTTATATATTTTAAGAATTGGACCAGCAATATGGTAATGTGTTCTCTTTTTGTTAATTTTTCCCTTTTTTTCCCTTTTTTCTTAATTGTTTTTTGTTGTTTTTTTTCCCCTTGTTGTCCTCTGAATTGTCTTACGTTGACAACACTCTTTTTCCTGCATTTTCCAATCAGTTGCTTAGATCAAGTGAAAGTAGCTTTTAGAAGTCGTTAAACCATAACTGAAAGCATGGATACAGTTATAGAAAATACATTATGGTGGTTTTTATATGTAAGAGGGAATCCTGTGGTGTCAAAAGATATGCCAATTTCCCTTTTTAAAATAAACGATTCCCAAAGCAGTGGGTTGTAACCTGAATGTTATGTGTTCATGCGTATGTTAATTTTACTCCTACAATAGTACTTTATTGAAGTTATGCCAAAGCGTACTTTTGTGAGGAAGGTCACAATATGGAAGAGGGCATAAGAAACTTTTTATAATAGTCTGAAACTGGCAGGCATGTAAGTAGAAGTGCTTTGTAGCAGAAAATAATTCTAAAGATTAGTAGGACTACCATTTGTGCCATTTCTTAAAGAAAAGAAAAAAAAAGCCGTACAGGCAGGGAGCAGTGCTTTGCAGGTTTGGTTTTGTCTATTTTAACTGTAAATTGTTTTCTTTCATTTTGGTTTTGTTTTTTTGTTCTTTTGTTTTTTTTTGGTTTTTTGTTTTGTTTTTTTACTTGACTCATAGTTTCTTATAATTTGAAAATGCATTTGCCTCTTTATTTGCTTACTTCCACAATTCCAGAGAGTTGAAAGATAACCTTGGCAGTGATGATCCAGAGGGAGATATACCAGTCTTGCTGCAGGCTATCCTGGCAAGGAATCCTAATGTTTTCAGGGAGAAAAGCATGCAAAACAGATACGGGGTACAAAGCGGTAAGGATTTTTGATTATTTGTTATTGCGTTTTATGTTGTTCTGAAGTTTAGGGGCCTGATACTAACCACAAATTTATGCGGAGTACAACTGTGATATTTATGCCTTACCTTGTATTTGATAGTGATATAAACTTGTGTACCATGACATCTTTTGAGAGTGATTGATTCTAGTAGAATAAGCATGGAAATATACTACCATATTTTTGTAAAAATATATTTAATTTCACTACAAACGATCTGTAGGGTGATTGGATTTTGTTTTAAAATAGTTTATTTTCATTTTTTATGGCTACATTTGTATATTTGTCTTAATAAATAATTGAGGTTGGAAAAATATACCTTAATCTTACTGAAAATCTGTATTATTATAGTGTATTATTGCAGCAGTAGTGAACTACAAAATAGGTAGGAGAATATCCAGAGTTTCTTTAGTGTGAGGGTAAAGGTTTACTTGCACTGCAGAGATATATAGAAGTGTTACTGGAGTCCACAGAGCATAAGAAGTGTAAGGTGGTTTCGGGTAGGAGAAATAGCAAAAAGAGATTATTAGATTTGTTCATCTGTGCCAGTGAGTAAAAAGCCAGTCAATATTTGAAAATAACTTTCTGAGGGCGGAACACATGATGCTACTTGAATGAAGGCCTAAGCTTCCTGGAATGAAAGTGTGAAATGCAGTGATAGATATTGTTAAGTTCATTGATGCATTTATCTGTGCTTCACAGGGGGAAACATTTTTGCAGCTTGATTAAGTAGGTTAAGGATAATCCCAATGAAATAAAAGTCCTTATGTCTTTGGTAGATGTGTTTTGGCCCTCCTTGAAGGAAGATACTGGTACAGAATAAAAAATAATTAAGCATGAAACTTAGAAGAGTTGGTGTTATTTTAGTAAGTTAGAAAGTGTCTCAGAGAACCAGAAGAGGTCAGACTTTTAAACTCCCTTGAATATTTAATTTTATTTTTTATAATTCTGGTTACTTGCATTGAGTGCAAGAATTGAAATTTAAGTGTGAAATCTGAAAACTGGAAAGAAAAGGGGAAGAGAGGAAAATCACAGCTATAGGCAAAGTGTTTTGAAATGAAGAAGGCCCTGGAATGAATGCCTGGAAAAGCTAGGTGAAATACGACTTCATTTTCAATGGAAAAAGGCTACACTCTTACCAGGAAATACGTGGATCTTTAAGTTAGATGCTGGCAGATTGTGATAGCCTTATTAGCCATGTCCCATTCAGATGTCCAAGGCCAAAGGTGGCTGTACTGATGTGTTGGAAAGCAAAGGTTGGATTTTCTTCTGCTTTCTGAACAGGTATTGTGATCACTGTAGGGTTGTGATTTGTAGAACAATTGTGGCTTTGGTAGAGATCTTAGGTAATACATTTTGCCAGCTAGAAGAGTGAAATTTAGACTCTTTACTAATATTTCAAATTCACTTTTTTTGCTTTCCTTACTGTTTTCTGAATATTGTCTTTCCACTTTCTGTTAAGTCCAGCATACATTGAAGTCAGAAGTGGGTACTGTAACCCAGTATTTGTAATATCCACAATTGAGAAGCAACAAAGGTAGTGGGACCCCCTGAGGACTCACCCTGGGATGGATCTATGCACCATCATCCCTTGAGTGTATCAGTTTCAGCATTAGTATGGACAAAGTGAATTCAAATTAATTTCTCCAAGCTTTCATTTCTGATGCAAGAAAAGGAAGATCACCTAGCTAAAGAATTACGTTAAACATGGAATAAAGTTTTTGGTTCAGTATAGTTTTCAGGAAATAAAGGCATCTTCAGAAAGCTAAATACTATGTTAAGAATCTTGTGAATATAAGGTAAAGCACAAGCAGAATTCTGTGCTGATGGTTTTTTTTCACAAGTTCATACTGATTTGTATTTAGTTCAAACTAATTTTTAGTGCAAGAATTGGTTTTAGTTACAATGAACAAACAGAGCAAGAAGGATGTATGATCTGGACACTTTACTTGTGTCCTGATTGGGCACCCTCCACTTCCTCCCACCCTCCGCTGCTGATACATTTAACTTGTGGTACCATAGCACCAGTTCTTAAACTGTTATTCCCTGTCTTTAGATAATTGTCCTATTGTCAAGACAGTCTTCAAACATGCTAGGATTTTTAGATTAGATTTTTAGTTAGATTTTCTCAGGCTGTTTTTTATTACCAGGTTGTCTGAACAGACTGATTTAGACCACCATGTGATGTCAGGCCTAACTGTGTGCAGGTGCACAATGTTAAATTTTATTTTAGAACTTTTCATCATATGGCAAAGTTTTGGATGTCATCTTGCAACTACACCTTTCTTGCATCTTGTAGTGTATGAGTGGAGTAGATTTCTTTGGAATAATTATTTAGAATTTATTTAGAATTGCTTTCAGTTTTCATAATATTTTTTTCTCTTTTCTCTATCAACACTTTGGCTTTGTTTTTCAGCAGATATGTGTTGGAAGATAAGCTAAAATTAGGATATTGCAATAGGTTAGTATTCATAGAGCTTAGGGTTGAAGAGGGACTTAATATTCCCTTCAAGGTTTTTATCAGAACTTGGGAATTTTGGGGTTTATAATCATATACATACTTCTGTAAACATGAATTACTTGGATAATTTTTTTGTTTGTACAAAAATTCAAGTGTGTGTGCCTGTGAAAGGGAAAACTTTGAAATAAGAGTGTATATTTAACTAAAACATCACCTACTGGTGAGCAGTCCTAGCTTAAATATACTGATGCTGTAATACAGTTTAATCATGCAGGACTTCCTGTGACCTTGAGCTGCGGTTTTATGTAGTGCATTCTTTGGCATTTAGTAATTTAGTAGGAATGCTAGAATGGATTTATGAATGTCACCTTTTTTCAAAAAAAAAAAAGAAAAAGCAAAACATAGGCAAGACTGGAAGTATGTTATAAGGAAACTCATTGTAGTAGTGTTGGTGCTAGGATGATGTTTTCTCAAACCTGAGCGTTACTGATATTCAAGCTAATAATTTAGGTTAAGTTATATATATATATGCACTATATATATTAGGTTAAGTTATATATATATAATAATAATTAAGTTAATAATTAAAGTTACATGTAGAAGAAATTCTTAAATATTTAAGGTATGGAAATGCACAGTGGAACCATAGAGCTGCTTAGTGATATGACAACAATGTAAAAAATGAAGAAGATATGTTGGTGCTAATGGCAGCAAATCAAGTTCAACTCCTTTTTAGACTAAATATTTGAGGCATTTACTTATTTCGTATTTAATTATTATCTAGTATGGTTGTTATCTGTCTGAGAACTTGGGAGGCACTGGGGCTTTTTTGTTGTGGTTTGGCTGGTGTTAGTTGTTTATTTGTTTTGTTGTGGTTTTTTTAAATTTTGTTTTCTAGTTTGTTTTTTTTTCTTTAAGTTACTGAGGTTTTGCCTCCTATATCCCACTCCCTTCCTCAACAGAGAGAGAGAAATGACAGCTATCTGTCACAGAATAATTTTTAGGTGTTTTGTTGGTTGGCTTGGTTGGTTGGGTGGATAGGGTTTTAATGGTATTAAAATTTGATTCATTTCTATATTTCCTGTGATTCTTTTAAACTGAAACCTATTGCATCTGTGGTTTAAAATGTGTCTTGAAGTTAGGGAGGAGAGAATTCGTAGAAAATTTTTAAAGTGTATTGAAAGCACAGTTTTTGCTTTAAACGTAAAATGAAACTGTCTTTGTCTATTTCATGCTCATTCTGGCACATTCTGTCAGTTTCCTGTACATGAATGATAAGGGTTGGTAGTTTAACTAAAATACCCTACCTACCTGTTGAGAGTGGCAGTGGGAGGTGAGTGAGAAGTGGGCACACTGCAGCGAAGCACCCCTGGAATCTCCTCCTCACTTGCCTCTATTTGAGGCAACCAGTGTCCATAGAGTTGAGGAGTCCCCTTCCGTTACTCAGGACAGTGAAGTGTCCTCCATAGGGAGGTCTCTGGGTTTTTTTCAGCACAACAGGGGACTTTTGCTCTTGGGCCAGTTTTCGTGTGCTAAGGTACTTGGAGTGCTGCATTTCACACCTACCTAGAGGTAGTAAGGGCTGCATTCCTGCAGGATTATCACCTCTTCTCTACTGGGGAGAGGGGGAAAAGAGGGTGACAGACCTCGGGGAGGATTTCTGAAACTAGTTTTGCATATATGAATATTGCAGTAGTTGAAATCCCTGATAGCAATTGAAGGATTTACAGCTCCCAAACACTCTGTACTGGGGACTTCTGTCAGCCTTTTGTCTAACTTTTGTTTTAAAATATTTGTACTGCTTGCTGTGGCTTCCCAAACTTCAGTGTGCACATGGATTATGACGCTGCTTTTAGCTGCAGTACTTTAAGTTCTGTCATTAAAATAACTTAAAAGTAATTTAAGTTTTTTTTGTTTTTGCATCACTTCAATTTCCAGTGTAATGCTGTTATTAGGGAATTCTTTATTCCTGTATCAAAGAGAGGAAAAATAAGATTTCTTTAAATTCTCCCTAATAGGCGACTTAGAACAGAATAGAATAGAGTATTTCAGTTGGAAGGGACCTGCAATGATTATCTAGTCCAATTGCCCAACTGCTTCAGGCCTGAAAAAAAGTTACAGCAAATTATTAAGGGCCTTGTCCAAACACCCCTTCAATTAGTTAGTTTCAAGCACTTTGGTACTTGTGGCTTGCCAGATAGTATAATTCCAGAATTTCCAAAGCATGACTGTGGGGATCTACAGGCTATGGGAGCTTACAGTTGGAATATTGGTGCTGCTATGCAACTGAAGTATTTCAGCACCTTCTTTGATAACATTACTTATAAACGGTAGTGGAGTTGGAACAGAAAGCTTTTGTCCCTGGGTAGGAAGGAGCCACTCAGGCATTATGCTAGGGGTGAGGACTTGCAGCACAGCCTGAGATGATTGCTGTATTTGCTTCAAAAATGGGAGATAAATTTTCTGTGTTCTTCTGACTTGCAAAGTTTCAAAATCTTTCACTTGCTGGCACAACAAATACTGTGCACACCAGCCAGGGGTTTGGAATATGTGTCCTGTTACAAAATGTTTCTATTTACTGGTAGGTTTTGGCTTGGGAAGCAGTAAAGAACAGAGGAAAGAACCACTGTTAATATATAAAACCGAATTAACACTGCCTTAAGAACACGTCTGTATGTCATGATGTAAAATGAACATCTTAAATAAAATCGATCATTTCTAGTGTTTTCTAGCACTAGAAATGGGTAGATGATGTTAATGATTGTAAAGTTTATAATCTCTTTGTATATAAT
>WYDI02034007.1:0-37188 GCA_009867235.2 Psittacus erithacus | reverse complement strand
TTTCTAGTGTTTTCTAGCACTAGAAATGGGTAGATGATGTTAATGATTGTAAAGTTTATAATCTCTTTGTATATAATAATTTCTGAACTCAGAGGTTTTATTGATTAAAAAGGAAATGTGTGTGAAGTAATGCTGCTATTTCTTTTTAATAGGGATGATGATGTCACAGTTTAATATTTCTCAGAATTCCATGCGTGGTAGTCCTGCATCTTCCAATTATCAACAAACCACTATATCACATAGTCCTTCCAGGTAATGCTTTCTTTTGAATGGGGTGGGGAGGGCAGCTAACTGCAAGTTCTTCCTACACTGAAAGTCAGTTATTGCTGCAAGTGTGTGAGTGGAAGGTGATAAGTCTCAAGACAAACTTTGCGTTTGACAGCAGGATGAGTTCCTTCAGCTGGCAAGGAAACCTTTTTGTCGCTGATTCAATCCTTGTATTTTGAGGATTAGTCATGATTCTCCTCTCTCACTCCTTTCCATAATTCTGACAAACTTTTTTTCGTGCTTAACAAGTCCCTCCACATCTGCCATCCCTCCACATCTTTTCTACCTGTGGCAGAGGCTGAGACTGGTGGCAAGAGGTTAATAGAGAAGAGGCTAATGTGTTCCAGTATGCATAGCAGTACCAGTATGGCAGGAGGATGGAAAAGAAAGCTTGTAAAAGCATGGAGTATTTGTTAACATGTTAACAATTATACTGAAGGCCACTCAGAAGAGGAAAGGCATAGCAGTTTGGCAAGTCTTCCAGCAACATCCTTGTCAGGTTTCTGGTTCTTTTTTTTAAGCTTCTGAGTGTTTAAAGTAGTATGTACTATAATCCAGGCCTTTATTCATATAATAAAGTACACTGGACTAGAGGAAAGAATTCTGCATGTAGTTTTGACACAGTTACTGGGTTATAATGCGCAGTTGTTATTGCCGCAAGCCTGTGTTATTTTTATGGCTTTCTATCTGTAGGATCAGTCTAAGATAAAGCCAAGGGAAGAGTAAGTTGTATTCAGTGGACTTCATGTCAGGTTCTAACTGTCTACCACATTCCTATATCTTTGAAATCTTCCAGGAGAAATCATATTTAGAGCAGATGGCTCTTGTTAATCCTACTGACCTAGTGTTAGTTAAAACTTAGCTGTCACTTTCATTAGAACTTCTAGGACTAACTTACGGAAACTGCAGATCCTTTCTCTAGGTGAAGGCCTTATGAATGCTTTTTATTCTGGTCTTTACTGTTATTAATGTAGTACCTAAGCTGTGATTCCTAAGTAATAATTGTACTTAGGAAGGTATTGATAGCCTAAAATACTGCTTTTGGGGGAAGTTACTGATTATGTTGAAATTTTGTCTCAATAATTTTGTCTAAATTTGCTTTTCCAACCTTTAACTTCATTTTATTTTCAGCCGGTTTGTGCCACCACAGACAAGCTCTGGTACCAGATTTTTGGCACAACAGAACAGCCCAGTGCCTAGTCCATATGCTCCTCAAAGCCCTGCAGGGTACATGCCGTATTCACATCCTCCAAGTTATACACCACATCCGCAGATGCAACAAGGTAAAGTCTGTGACGTTTGTTTTATTCTTCTAGCTCAGGTCAGCTTTACCTTCATGTGCATGTTTCACAGCTTTCTAATTTCTTTGAAAGAGTCACATACTTAATGGAAATCTTTGAGTTGGCAGGTGTGTTTAAGCTTTGCTTACCTGACTCTACAGAGTGCTAGTATACACTTTATTAAAAAAAAAAAAAAGTATATGTACGTATACCCACGTGCCAACTTTGCCCATTTTGCATAGTTGGCATGTATGCATAGCAATCAACAAATGAAAACAAACCAAAAACTTCTACTTGTTTGCTATGGCCATTTTTCAGTACTAGCCAAAACCTTGAATTTGCCAAGATATCGTAAGTTTTGCTTCCAGCTTATTTAGCCTTACCAAATCTTTGTAGTGTTGACCAAATTAATCCTGAATTGGCTAGAAATATGCTCGAAGTATGCAGTAACTGGTAAAGATGACCTTCGGAATGAATAAATATCTTTGTACTTCCCTTTTCTAAAAACAATCTTGAGAAACATGAACACTGTTGAAGTGTCTAGGGCATTTTTCTATTGGTAAGTAGAATTCTTACTGGATTCTTTTAAATAATTTGTTCTTGAAGTTTAACATTGTGCTGAGACTAGATTGTTCTTTGTGTAATGTTGTATGCCTCAAGAATACCTTGATAGTTACTAAAGGCAGTGAAAATAAATTACGTAGAGGAAAACAAAGTTTTGTATAACCAGCAAGACTATGATACTGACTGTAATTAAGATAAATGTGGATGGCAACATGGATAATCTGTACGTGGAATTCAGGTTTTAAATCCTCTTGAAAATTAAAATCTTAGATATTGAGTTTTATTCAGGGTATTTGTGGCAAAAGGAGTCAATCAGAAAGTTAGATTCTTGTTCAGATTCAAGAGCTTACACATATAACATAAATATCCCCTATTATGGTGTTTTCTCTGAAACTTTTTAACAGTTGATGAGTGTGTGAATATATCAGTATAGTCACTTATATTTTCTGTATTTCAGCTTCAGTATCCAGTCCCATTGTTACAGCTGGGATGAGGAATCTCCATGAAAATAAAGTTTCAAGTCAGTTGTCTGGAAATTCAGCTAATCATCATGCTGATAATTCTAGACATGGCTCAAATGAAGACTACCTACAGATGGTGCACAGATTAAGTAGTGATGTATGTTAACTAAATCAGTTTATTATGATAAATATTATGATAAAGGAAGTATGTGTTTAGCTGCCTCATAAGTCTGATACTTTATTGTGTTGTTAATCTGTAAAGCCACTGAAAATATATTTCAATTTCTGATGCCACTCAACCATGTGACTTTACTGTGTGAGATTTAATTTTTGCTAGATCTCTCTTTCCTTTGGAACCGTTTGTAGCATTCATTCTGAAGAAATAAAGAAAAGTAAGGAATCTTCACATAAACTCATATGTGAGCTTATTTTAAAGAAATGGTAGAGTGTTTCTACAATTACTGTGGCAATGTGTTGGTGAAAACAATACTAGATTGTAAATAGTTGTATAGTTAACTTGTCTCTCTGAAGATCCTTGCAACTGTCCATTAGATTTGATATATTTGGATAACTTACTGGGTAATAGAGTAGTGCTGACTGAGGCAAGAATTCCTGTGGACATCTTTTCTTACTGGTCTCTTATATACTTTTATGGCCTGGTTTCTTTGTAAGATGTGTTCCTTTAGTGACTTTTATTAGACAAGGGAAAAATTCTCTCTGAAGTCTTGAATCTAACATGAAAAACCCCGCAACTTTCTGCCGCATTTTTTCTAACTACTGATTAATTTTCTTAATGAGCATCTCATCATGTGGATGAAGCTTGTTGGGATTCTTCTTTTCAAGTTTGACACAAAATTGTGTAAATGGCACTTGAGTTTCAGGGTTTTTTTCTCATCAAAACCTGGTGGCAAGCAGGCTCTTTTTTTTTTGGGGGGTGGGTGTGATTGTGCCTTTTTTAATTGAGCTTACAAAAAAATGTGGGCAACTCTTATCTTCCTTAACTATCTTGTGGAAGCAAAAACATGTTGTATTCAACAAGTGTACTGTTAACTCCAGACTCTCCAAATCCCTTGCAAGGATTAATACAGTAGAACTCCAAGAGAGTCTTATCAGTCTTATGTTTTTATATCAGTTTTCCTTGTTCTTTGCATTAAATATACATATATCCCCCAACTATATTTAAACTCTCAAGATAATATTGGGTTTGTTAAGACAGGATTTTTGAAAAATTTTATAATGAGTAAGAATAACTTCAGAATAACTTTATAATTCTGAAGAGGGAGTATTTACAAATATTCATTGTTAATTTTATGATGCAAGCAGTGCAACCACATCCTAATTCATGAAAGCTTACAAATACCACTCATTAAAAATGGGCAGACTATGAAAACATAAAGCATACCCTCATGGGTTGCTTTAATTGGAGAAACACTAAGTGGAAAAAATCTAACAGAACTGTATTCTAGTGTCCATGGATGATGCAGCTGGTGAAATCTGGTTTCTTAAGGATTTATGTTCTTTGACTTGTAAGCATTTTCAGTCCATGAATATCAAACTCTTTCCTTTTCTGTAAGCAGTGTCATCTACACCTTCACAAGGTGTAACATTTACACTGTCTTATCTGCAGCTGTGCATGTGTGGAAATTGGCTGTTTGGCCCTTGTCACCGGGAGCATGCGGGGTTCTCTCTCTTTGAAATGCCAATTTAGCTTTCTAACTTACTACTGGCTGCAGATTTTTTTCCGTGCAAACATGTGTAAATATAATTACAGTTGAGGCTTCTAACATTTTATCAGTTGGGTTGAGATTCATAAAAAGGATAAAAGGTACTTATTAGATAATTCAGGATTAAAAAAAAGTTGTATGTAAGAACTGCATGAATTGAGCTACCTCAACAGGAACCATGTTAGAATATCAGCTACTGAAAAAATTTAATTAGGATGAAGGTTAAATAACCTTAGAATTTTTTGAATACTTCCTTTGAATGACTTTACTTTAGAAGAACTGACTTTTTGCAGTTTGTTTATAGTTATAGAACTTGTATCTTCATAGATAAAGGTTTGTTAATTTGTTATTTCCTCAAAAATTCCTATAAATGTTGCATTAAGAAAAAGCAAGCGCTGAAAATGGGAAATACTGTTCTGAAGAAGTTTTAAATCTAGTCAGGGCATTGCATGAATGAGTATATTCCTGACCAGCAGAGGGCTCCCTGAAATCAATAAAAGCCCCAGGCAAAGCACTAAGTGGTAGTTTGAATAGTGGGTTTCATGTTTAATTTTAAGATAGTGTTGGGGTAAGAAAGACACATTTACAATATTAAAGACAGAGTATGGACATCATGACATTGTCATTACTATTACATTATAAAGAAGTATGTCAGAAATTATGAATTGCATTCAAGCAGTTTGCTCTGTGTAGAACTAAAGACAGCAGAACTTGTTTGCTATATTGGGGAAGTGCTTTATACTGCCTTTGAGATTTTTTTCTATCTAACTGTTGATACAGGAAATAACAAGATAAAGTCACTCCAGTTATGTTTTACATGAGACTATCTCAGCTGCTGCAATGAGAATGCTAGAAATTCTGTTCAGTCCTAATGATACAAAGTTTTAATTTGCTTAACTGTTAAAGATGGCTTTCTAAATTAAGCTTTAAGGGGATATTAAGTGAAAAAAATTATGAGGTTGTTCTGATAATCTTCATTTTATGCTCAATTTCTTTCAGTTGACATTGTATAGAGTTCATATATGTGGTGCTTTTCAGCTTTTCACTATGAGTGCTTGTAACAGAAAATTTCTAAATAGAATCTTAATGTGTACCAAAAGTGCTTATCCAGCTAGAAGACATGTACATAGATTTATTGTTATGTACATGTTCTGGTTATAGATTATTCTTAGGGCTGATTGTTCTTTGGAATGTTGCTTATATAATCTAATAGCAGTCTAAATTACAAATATTTTTATGTAAATAATTATTTTTCTAATATTTCCCATATACTTTCTTGTCAAATCCATTTTAGCAGCGTATGTGCTAATTTCAGTCTTTTTTCTTATCAAGTGTTCATGTTTCTAATGTTAATTTTTATCATTATCACTTTAGGATGGCGATCCTTCAATAAGGAATGCTGCATCTTTTTCCTTGAGATCACCACAGTCAGTGTGCTCTCCAGCTGGAAGTGATGGAACCCTTAAAGGTAGTCTAGCAGTCATATGTATCAGTGTATTTTTTCCCAATTTTAAAGAACAGAATGTTTAGAAAGGTATTTAGTTGTTCATCCTGACTTTGTATTCAGATAGTACTAGAGATTATATTATGTTTTGGATACAAAATTATTTTGACCCCTGATCCAGAAGAAATTTCTGAAAGTCCAGATATTGATTAATCATCTTTCAAATCAAAGCTTAAATTCATGGAGGACAGAAGGATTTTAAATCCTTTCCAATACGAGGATTAAGTTCTTTAGAAGAATGGTTTCAGTTGCTCTACATAGGAAATGGTTTAAAGGCAGCATTACGAGTATTGAACACTTAACCAGCTCAAAAGTGTTTTAACATGCAACACTTATTTGCAATCATGAAATCTTAAGGAGATGAAATTGAATGTAGTGCAATGAACTCAATACATACATCGTAAATGAAACCTGAAAAATCTAGCTGTGGAGAAGGAATAGGGTAAACTGTCAGTCTGGTGAGGGAACAGAGGAAAAAACTGCTCAAAATAATTCTTTATGCTAAAATCTGGAATGCATACTGCAGTTTTTAGTATTATCCTTAAGAAGCAATGACTGAGATACATAAGACTTAATAAGGTAGGGATTTGGGCATATTCTTTCTAATTTTCCTTTTCAGTGTTTATGTATAATTAAGATGTGTGTATTATAAAATATAAATTGTTATGCATATATTTATATAATAAAGATGCAACAGTGCTTTCGTCCTCTTTAGGCCTAAAACAAAATTAAGTCTTTCCAGATGGTCAGATTAGGTGGAGAATGAGAACAGGAGATAGGGGACACTCTAGAGGAGGTGAAGTTACTGGCCTTGTGCAGCCTGGGTAAGAGATGTCTTTGGCGGGGGTGGACCTTAGAGCAGCCTTTCTGTAGTTATGATGAGATTATCAGGAGGATGTGGGTCAGGCTTTTCAGTGTTCTAGAGGAAGGATAAGATATAGCGGACTTAAATTGAAGTGGGAGGTTCTAACTAGGTCTAAGGGAAAACCTTTTCACTATGAGGGCAGTTGAGTGCTGGAAAAGGTTGGCCAGAGAATCTGTGCATTTTCTATCCTTAGAGGTTTTCAAGTTCAGGCTGTGTAAACCTCTGCATAATGTGGCCTTGCTCACCCTATTTTGAGCATGAGGATGGAATAAAGACCTACTGAGATTCCTTCTTAACTGAATTATCCTATGATCCTATGACTGCTGAGTGATCTCTGTAGTTCATCTTCTGTAGGCATGTACTGTGTTAAACAGTGATAGAAGAAATGTGGCTCAAGTGGCAAGTGGAAGTACTTGTATAAGCATGCCAGCATCATCAGTATTTCATGAAGTCATGTGCTGAAGGACTTGTAAGACTTGTGTAAATGGTGAAGACTACATGTGGTTGTTTTTCTGTCTTTGTCACACTGATCAGTTCAACAACATTGTGAGTCTAAGCTACTTACACTCAGATACGTGATTACCGCTCAGAAAAATATTTGAATTTTTTTTTGGTTAAAGTTGCTGCTGTTTCATCTGGCTGTGTCAGAACCCAGTTTTGAAAGGATACCTTTTCAGATTATTTCTGAAAACAATCTGATTTTACAGTCTAGATTGTAATGTTTCAGCATTAGTGGGGCTGAAAAAGTACGAGAGGAGTTGGCTTTAGTTTTCCTATTAGTAAAGCGCACAGCTGAAGTACTGTTACTAATGGTGCTACCATTTTGCCTTATTAAGGTAGATTAATGAACCCTGATGAGGGAACAAGTTCTTGATGCTGCAAGGATGTTGCCAGACATTTACTTTCTCTAATCTCGTATTTTAGAAATGTATGGGAGAGATGTAGGTAATTAAAGTGATATTTGGAATGTGGGATCCCTGACACTTTTTGGCCTGTTATTTGGAGTGAAAGTTGTGATGATAAATTTTCCAGTGATGTAAAAAATGTTGATTTTTCTTTTTGGTATTTTTGTATTTTCATTAGCCTTGAAAGTTTGGTTGAAAGGTTGCACGCTTTGATAACGAAGATAAGCAAAATAATTCATTATTTGCTTGGGAGGACAAAAAGAATGGCACTAAACATCATCAGTACAAAGAGAGATCTCAGGGAGGATGTTATATCTAAGCTTCCTTATATAACATAGGAACTTGAGGTGTTTACCAAAGGTATAGGTACAGACTATACTTCGTACTTTTGATGTGAAAGTGGCAAGGACTTCTCGAGACTTGGAGAATGTGATTGCAGAATCTTGAATTACTTAAAGACTGACCGTGGCTGGCTGTTTGACAGAATCTGAACAAGGAAGAAGTTTGCAACTCAGGCAAATATTTGAGAGATGGAAGAAGTTGTATTATTTTGTTTATTTGCTTATTGGGTGGAGTAAAATTTCTCTATTACAGGAATCTTTGCTATACTTCTACTTTAGTTAAGGTACCAGAGCACCTGAAATTTTATCCGGAAGTTCTAGGCTGGTGTTTGTCCTTTGGCTCTACTTTCATGCTATTGTCTGTTACCGCATCTACCTTCTTTAAAAATTAATTTTTATGAATTCACCTATGAAGAATTAACGTGGACTATTTTCCTTTTGTTGATCTCATGAAATATTCTGTGGATTCTGTTACCCAAGATCAGTCACACGTCAAAATCCTTTAGCCATTTTTCTAGTTTCCTGCAGCGCTGGTACCTCAGAGAAGATTTGTTTAAGACAGCATCGTAAGATCTGTATAAAGGAAAGCTTTCAACAATGATTTCAGTCCATTGCATTCCAAAGAGAAGTGTTCATATAATTTTCAGTCCTGTTTCCATACAGTTTCCTAAACTCCTGAGGAAACATCTAATTTAGGACTAGCAATAACCCTTCTGAAAGTATACGATTTTGCAGTCTTTTCTAGAAATAAGTTGTATTCCCTCCAGAAATTCTTAATGTGTATTTGATTATTTTCTGAAAATTTTGGAACGATTGCTTTTATTTTCGTAGGGATTTATAGGACTTCTTCAGAGAGATTTCTTTGTACTTTACCTCTCAGTGCATAGTGGGTGGCAAGAAGAATTAGGAGTCTTCTCAGGTCTGTTACAGACTTCAGTTGTCTCAAAGGTACTTGTTAAGAAAAAGTGTCATCTCATCCTCTATCTTTCAAAAGAAAGGTGGAAGAAGTTTACTTGAAAGATTCTTTCTGACAGGGCCAGAATAAACATTCATTCTTGTTTCTTTCTTCAAGTCTTGATTTTCTTATGCAAGAATCCTTCTGAATACATCAGTCCTAAGCTAGAACAGCCAAAGCTGAGTTTTTTCGTGAGGCATTTGAAGCTCTGGAGAAAGTGGTGGGACTCCTCCCTGAAAACTATTGAAAGAGTATGTGGGGAATGAATGCAGTCTGTCCCTAAAAACCTTCCAGTATATGTTCTTTCTTTATCTCATGTGCTGTCCCTTTAAGTTTGAATTTTAAATTAAGTTATCCTCTCTGAAAATGGATGTCAGCATTGTTAATCAAAATAAGCAATGATTTCGTTGTATGTGGTACAAAACTTGGGGAACACTTCTAGAGGAAGATTCAGTGATTTTAGAAAATAGAGCAGGAAAGGACTTGAGTGCTTCCCATCATCTTATGCCATCTGATGTTGGATGAGCTGTATCAGTATCACTCCCAATAACCTTCATCTTTTTTTTGTTGTTGTTAAAATGTCAGTTACAAAAATGTTGTTAAAATGTCAGTTGTTAAAATGGAATTTCCTTATTCTTGCCATGTAGCTCATTTGAATTCTTAGTGCTAGAAGTCTTTTTCTCCTAATGCTTACCCTGAATAATTTTTGTGTCAATTAGCCATGACACTTCTTGATTTCTTTGCAGTGGGCAAGGAAAAACCATTCATGTCTTTTTTTTTTTTTTTTGAGTCATTTACGTACATTATCATGCCTTGCACTAATCTAATCTTCTAGAGGCAGAGCAGCATGGTCTTTTTCTGTCGGCTTTACATAAGCCACCATTTCTGAGCTTCTACTTGTCTTTGATTTTTTTTGCCTGAATTTTAAGTGGTCTGCATTTATCTTGAGTTGTACTGTCCTTAGTTGTAACTATAACTCTATTTGAAGACTTAGAAGGATGAGTAGTTAGAAAAGTACTGTAGACAAGTTTATATGATACTACTGTTGTGTATGAGGACTTCCTATTCATATTGCAAGTTGTTTTAAACATTGCTGTCTTTCTGTAGAGCTTATCTTCTTCTCATGATGTTACAATTGTTCTTTCTCAGGTGAATAAAAATTTTTTGGTGCTTCTCACTGAATGTCTTTTGTTTCAAAAAGTTATTCGTCAAGAAAATTGTAATTTTTCTGTTTTTGAAAGCAGTGGTGGGCCTCTCAAAGACTCAATGCCAAAAGCTGTTACAGTCTTTAGATTAATGAAATACTCTGTTACATAAGAAGTTATAAATAACAAATAATGTAAACTGCTGTTCTTAAGACAGTACTCTGGAAATCTGCATTTGTTCACTTACATTACGTCCATTTTTACCAAGAACAACTGATAGTTGATAAACACAGTTTTTCTATAGGGTATACGGCAATCTTACCATATTTTTGTCTAGATTATACTTCCTCAGCTGTTAGTGAAATTGTAATGAGAAACTACATTGAAAGACATGCTAAAGGCTAGATATGGCACTCAGTTCTCTTTAATCCCCAAGATTATTTTATGGAATAATATTATTTTGATTTGATGATACGTAACAAATTCACTTTGGAGTACTACCTCTTTATTATTACCTCAATCCTAGTACCTAGTCCTAGAATTTATTCTTCCAGTACGTACTTAAATCATACGGACTATGTAGAATACTTTGGGCAGCTGTTAACCATCCTTTTGAAGGGATTGTTTTTCTCTTCTTCGGTCTGCTGAAGACACATATTCTCCAGGTGATTATTACCAATTCTGAGATTTGTTCAGCCAGAGTTCCAGGATGAATTTGTTTGATCCCATTTTTATGAAAACATTTCATTTACGTGAAAGTGGTAAATAGGGTCATATCTAATTTAAAAAAACCAAAAAGTATGAGACACTTCCATTTACACATTGTAACTCCATTCTCTTAAAATCTTTCGGCAGTAGTGTGTTCCTCAGATTCTGTTGTAATCAGCAGGGTCTTAGCTTTCTGACAGATAAACATCAGTGTGGATGCAGAATGGATGCTCTAATTCTTTTCTCCTTCTCCAGCTTCTGCCTTCAGGAGCTTATTTACAATGTAATTACTCAGATGTGAAGTCTAATAATTCACAGGTAGCGCATATGAATTTCTTAAAGCCTCTCTTTCCAGAGACTTTTCCAGTAAAAAGTCTGGAATGCTGTATCCAGGTTTGTACAACAATTTGGTACCCACCTAAACCATGCTCTTAGAGTCTTGAGGATCACTTTGCTATGGATTTAAAAAGGTGTAGCACTTGAATGTTCGTGCAGTTTCTCTCCAGTGTGCTATGAACCAAGTATTTGACATTTGTCTTCATTTGTTCACTAGCAGGTTTTTGCCAGCTTTCATGCAGAGGTAGTGATGCTTCTGGCAAAAGTTGGGTGTAGGATGGGTGAAATACTTCCTGTCAATGTCTGGAAACCTGTATCTGCAGGGGAGTCAAAGAAATATGAAGATATGGTTTTGAGTAACCCGTTGGAAGTTTGAGTAATTTTGGAAGTTATTGTGCAAGTGGAAATCTAGTAATTCTTTAAAATTCTGTAAAATATGTGAATCCTAAGTTCTTGGTAACCTTAATAGTTGGTTTTTAACCATGTGGATCACAACAAAGAAAGCGATCAGTGGTGTGACTTTGATGCATCAGCTTTGAAAAGCGAGCAGCCTGTACTCTGAATAGGCTTACAGATCATCAAAGAAAGTATCATGAATGCTTAAGTGAGATACAACTACTGTGGTGTGATTTGAAAGTGTGTAGACAGAAAACATAAAATGGAGATGTCAGTGATGTCTTCAGTCTCCTGGAAAGAAGCTTATTTGTTTGCTACTGAAGTTACTGATGCACCGTGAGTGAGTGAAGCGCTGTAAACAAACAAGAACTGGTTTGGAAACTTCAGATTTTTAAGAAGGCTAAGTCACTGTCAATGCAACGCATTTCATAGTTGCTTGCGTTATAAAGAATTTGATAAGAAACCAGTCAAGAGTCACAGAAAAAAATTGTTTAAAAGTTGCTACAGCAGTTGATAAAAGTTCTCCCATACTCAGTATCATCTACCACTAGGAATCAGTAGGAAAACTAATTAATACGGAGATCCAGTTCCAAGATTATTATGGATGGTCAGGACGACTGAAAGACTGTGGAGGTTCTGTTGATAGGTGTATTTGTTCTCTGTACAGTTCTAAGTTGTTACTGATGTTACCTGCTTCTCAGCTGCATTTGGTGTTATCTGGTTGACCGTCAATATTTGCTATTTGGTAATGATAGAATGACCTTCCCAAATCAGTGGAGAATTTTTTTTATCTCACAAGTTTTACATATTCCTCCCGTATAAAGAGTGATTGCATGAAGTTCTTTTACTGGTGCTATGGAAGATGAACTACAGAAGGTCATATTTTTCCCTCCTGAATTACTGGACAGCTCTAGATTTAGACTTAAAAGCTGCTGAAATTCCATTCATTCCCAAAGATCATTTCCAAAGTTCATTATATTAATTACTACATTGACAGCATTTGATAGAGCAAAACTTACCAACCTTGGAATCTCAACTGGTTCAGCAGACAGATCATAACTGTGTGTCTGTGTATTCTTTCTACAAAAACATTTCTTCTATCATTAAGAAATCTTGTAAAAGCTTTGTTTTCAGACATATAATGGCGCAAGCCTTCTCCCATAGGAAATATTCCAGACTGACTTCAACAGTAATAGGAAAAATTCTGTCTGTAGAATGGGTGATGTTTTGTCTGATGTCTAGGCATCTAACAGAATGTGGTACATATTCAGTGTGTGATACCTGTTCTAAACTGCTAACGTCTGCAGTGGAGTGAAACTGTTCCAGAACACTTCATCTTTTTCAATTACTTTTCACTTCAGTATATAAGTATTGTAGCTTCTAAGCCTCCTTGTTTCCAGAGGCTTAACCATCGTTAGACAACTCATAAATATGTGAAGTTACTGCCAGAACATGTGCACTTACAGTGCAGCTTATAGGCCTTACTGTCAACCTTTCAGGAATTTCCTTCAGGAGAAAGATTTCAGATATCTATTTGTAGTGCTGCCTAAGAGAGGGAAAACTTTTTGCTTTTGTTTCTTCATTTACTGGATTCTATATATGTTCAATGGAATGCACTGAAATCCTTCTGACCTCCTCAAGTCTACCCAAAGATAATACTGTGTCTGCAGTATTCGTTTTTCAGCATATGAAATGCCAAATTAATGCCTAATCAGAACAATCTTCTCATGTTTACTTAAAAATTTAGGACAAGGGAGAATCAAATCTCTGTCCTCTATTTGAAGTGTAACTGTAAAAACCAGTAAATGTTCAATTGTTGCACCTTCAGAAATATTCATGTAAAAGGTAATTTAAGAGTAAGATGTCAGTAAGGTCTCTTTGAAAAGTTTTGAGCTGCCTGTAATATTTGTAGAAGTGAAAATGCAGCTTGCCCTGCATGGTAGTCATTACCATAAAATAAATAAATAAAATAAATCAATAGCTAATGATTTCTTTTGCACATTACACTAAGACAATCTTTTAAATTACCGAAAGAAACAGTACTAGGGGGAGCATCACAAAAATAGAAATTTTTGGTGAAAACCAAGTGAGATTTTTAGGGTGTAGCTATGAATTCTGTACTGGTGGTTGAGTGTGGTATCTAATTTGAGGGGAAGCAGAGTAGTGGAAAGTTCTTGAGAACTGGGATGAGTCAAAATAGGACTTCCCAATGTCGTGCATGTTATTGGCAGAGTATATAGGTGTTGTCAATGATCAAGAAGGGGTAAGATAAACCTATTTCATAACCTGCTGTCTCTATAGAGAAGTATTCTCACAGAATGTACTATGGAGAGAAAATAAGTATAGCAGTGTGTGCAAAGAAGTCATCGGTAAAGGCACACACCTTTCATTTGAATTTAAATTTTGCTAGAGGTATCCATCTTATTTTCTTGTACAGGTCAGTACATTACTTAATGATTCTTGATATTTTTTAAATTATCTAGTAGAAATTTAAGCTGCAGTATAAAGCTGCTTTCTGGATAAGTAGTGTTTCTTGAATGAAGCACATGGGAACCTGTATTGCAGTTAGTTTTTTATTATTGTTAGAAGTACTGACCTATAATGATGGGTATAATAATGAATGACTAATAATAATAATCTCAGTCACTGCTTTCTGAAGACCAGCATTCCCAATGGATTAATAAATCTGATAAATGTTTGCTTTAACAAGAGGAGGCTGGCCCTATTGGTCCAGCCAAAAGGCTTCCATTCAGTATTCCATTTTAAGCCAAAAATTACAGGAAAAACTTATGATTAGGGCAGGTTGAAAAGCTTCTCTGTTTTTCAGAGTTTTTTTCTGGACTCACACTTATGTGGAGCTAGTTTAATTTGAGGAACAAAATGTTTAAATGTGATTAATTGGACAATGCTTTTAATTAAAAATGTGCTCTTTTAAAAACTTGTCTAGATACACTTATTCCAGACTATAAGTGTATGTTGAAGGAAAACTTCATACATTAAAAGAAAAGAGGATGGAGGAGAGATAAGGCAGGAAAAATACCTTAAGACAATTAATGTTATCTAGATAGTAACGGGGGGGAGCTTGGAGTGACTTTACCTAAAATAAAATAAAAATTAAAAAGTTGAAAATGAGCTGTCAGAATCAAAGTTAAAGAGGTTGTGTATGTTTTGGGTTTGGTTTTGTTTTTGTTTTCTCTCTTAAAAATTAAAAAGAATTAAAATGTGTGGCTGAAATAGCTAATGCCTGTGCACTGATCATTAAGTCTTCATCACTGGACCTTATTATGAATCTTTTTGGTCTTTCTTTTTTCTGTAGTCAACTTGCTTTCATTGACCATTTTCTAATAGTTGATATTCTGAATCTGCAGGTACTATTTTTATTTGTTCTTTTTTGGTGGTGGGTTTTTCATTCCATCTTCTCTGAAATGATCCCTTGCCTACCTGCAGTGGACTCCTAAAGTTCCTAGGAAATACACTGCAACTATCTAGATTACGTCTTGATCAAGGAATGATGTGCTTCCTACCAATCTTATTTAGACCTTTGTGAACACAGATTTATGTAGAAATACACATTAAAATTATGTAGGTTATATTTAGTGTGTTTTTATATAAACATGAAACAACATAACTGTTCAGTTTTTCTGAATTATTATTCTAGGATCAAGACAACCTTTAATCCAACAGTCTCAGCCTCCACCTTATTCATCACCTAGAGATGTTCCCCCAGACATATTGTTAGATTCTCCAGAAAGAAAGCAAAAGAAACAAAAGAAAATGAAGTTAGGCAAGGATGAAAAAGACCAGACTGAAAAAGCTGCAATGTATGATATCATTAGTTCTCCTTCCAAGGACTCCACTAAGCTTACATTAAGACTCTCTCGTGTAAGATCTTCGGATATGGACCAGCAGGATGATATGCTTTCTGGTTTGGAAAACAGCAGTGTGTCAGAGGGTGATATTCCTTTTAATGTGCAGTACCCAGGACAGACTTCTAAAACACCCGTTACTCCACAGGATGTTAACCGCCCACTAAACGCTGCCCAGTGTTTGCCGCAGCACGAACAGACAGCTTTCCTACAGGCACAACAAGTGCCTGTTTTACAACAGAACACTTCAGTTGCTGCAAAACAACCTCAAACTCCTGTGGTACAGACACAGCAACAGGTTTCGCAACAAGGAACTATAACGTCTTATGATGAAGTAGAGTTGGATGCATTGGCTGAAATTGAGCGGATAGAACGCGAATCAGCTATTGAAAGGGAGCGATTTTCAAAAGAAGTGCAAGATAAAGGTAAAAGGATTGTGTGTGTGTATACACTATATATTATATAAATATATATATATGCATATAAACTCCATATATATATATATCTTAAAAAAACTTCTTGTCATTGTCACATAGTTCAGTTCTGTTTACTCAGCGTAGGTTCTTACGTGACATTCATCTCCATTCCCCTCCAACAATGCTCTGTAACCTCTCATATATGCATATTTTTAATATCTGGTGTTCTTTATTTGGGGTCTTAATGTATGGAAAGTGAAGATCTTGTTTCAACATTCTTTTTAAGTTACTCTTATTTTTAATCATGAGACTGAATGACGTGCAATTGATGTTGTTTATAGTTTCTAAAATCCCAGCAATATCATAAGTCAAAATTTGTTGTAAGTTTTGGTAGTTGAATTTTTAGTTAACTACCTGTGTTGCCTAATTTATGGAAATACACATTTGAGCCTAATGTGAAGGCAGTATTAGATTAAAATCACATCTGTTCTTTTAAAAGAAGTGTAATGATTTGGTAAGATACACTACTATCTTGTCTCCAATGTTTGTTCAGCTGGATATTCATTATTATGTAGGCATTACAAGCTTTAGAGAACTACCATGTATCTGTGTAGTCTCTAGCACAGAGCCAGATATGCCTCTGAAATGTTTTCTCTTAACTTTAGTAGCTGTACTGGTTGTCTAACTGATTTCATTGAATCTATCCTCTTTGGCTTGTTTTGTTTTGTTTCTCTGTTGTTAACTGATTTGAAGGTCTCGGAATTCAGAAATTCCAAAATCCAGATGTGAAGTCCACATGTAAATCTTGAAGATAACATGTATTTTATGAATTACATAATAATAGGTTAACATAAGTATTTTTCACTCACTTCCTCTGCACTGTGTTTAACTTCTGAGAAAAAAATCTTCTACAGTAAAATCCTAATTTGTTAGACACTCCCAGGAAAAATCTTGTAGAGTGGAAAGTGATGCAAATTCTGATTTTGTAAGTTTTACAAGGTGAAAATCATCAATTTTGGACATTCCTGTGTGGATGCAACTGAATTTAGATACAGCTTGTATGTTTAACTGGCACAGAGAGCACAAATTTTCTCCCTACTCCAATTGGGTTTTTTCTTTTTTTTTTGTATTTTTAAAGATGCTGGATCAGGGGGGAGAGGAGGAGAGAGAGAGTTGTGCGTCTGTTTGAAAATGTGGGTTTTGGAGTTACTAAAAGGTTTAGCTTCTCTGATATTTCTTGTTTAGTGACTAAGTCTTTTTAGGAAATGTTGTATGTGAATATACAGAGGAAAACGTGTGGTCACCTTTAGAGTGTTCACCTTTAATTTAGTGAAATGGGGAATCTGCCTCTTTGCTTAAATCTCTTCTACTGATTTTAAATTTATTGATTGAGAACTTGTGGTTTGTCTCCTCATACTATAAAAGCTACTTTTTTATCTAAACACTTCAGCCGGAATCTCAGCACATTTTAGCTGAGAAGCATCTGGAAAAATGCACTTAAAGCAAGAGTAAAACACACTTTCTCTTTTGTTCTGGGTTTCAGGAGATGCTGAGCATTAGTTGTAAAATTTGTTTACCATAATTATGTAGCCATGGGCTGACTCTGGTTTGTTTCTTTTGGAGAAAGGAGTGATTTTTACAGAAAGTGATCTTTCCCCTTCACCACTTCTCAATAACCACCTTCCCAAATGATTCCAACCTTATGCTTCCCTTCTAACTGCATCTTCTGGCAGGTCTCAGTTGTTCCTGAGTTCCTGCAATTGGTATTGATAAGGTGCAGGATTTGCTACCTTATATTAAGACAAATGTTCACAATTTATTCACTGGTGGTGTGTTGCTAGACAGCAGCTCTTTTCATTTTGGCTGCTGAGATTTCTGCCATGAATGAATAGTGTTGAGTAGAATTATTTTTAGCAGTCTTGTGACAGATCTCCTGAAAAGCAGTTACCTTTGGAAAAATAGGGTTTTTATCTTTTACTAATGCTTTTGCATTGCTTATAAGTTTGTACTATGTTTGCAAGTTGACACACGCTGGGATTGTTCTAGTTATAGTTGTTTGGTTTGGTGTGACTGCAGGAGGAAGCTTCCTCTATTGTTCCTATGGGAATATGTCTGCTAGAAATCTGTCTAATAACTCCTAAATATGTCATTCATTTTTGTGAAGCTGCTTATGGTATTTATGCAAAAGCCTGTCATTTGTGCATTTTAGTACATACACTGTAACTTCAGGTCACATTATATGAAGAAAATAGTGTGACTCTAGCAAGTACTCAGTCTAATTAGAATGGGAACGTATAATGCTAGCTGATGTTTTACAATAGCCAGCTTCCCTCTGGAGAACTTATTCAGGATGCTAGCGCATGCTGAAATCTGCACGAAAGAATTATTTGCTGCTTTTGTAGTCTAGGCATCGGAATGCATATTACAATAACACTACACTTTCTGTGTAAGCACATGTTTTTGTCTCGCATAACTTACTTTGAGTAGAATTGTACTTGCAAGTTTTGATAGGTTACTAGTCTCTTCTGTCGTTTTGGTTTTTTTTACACATGAAATGTCTGTAGTGCTATGCTTCCTCAAAGGTTTTCAGCTACTTTCTTTCTAACTGTAAGGCTTTGGTTGGATATTCCATGTTCTTTCAGAGGCTTGGAACCCGTAGTGTGATGGAACTGTTTCTTCCAGGGGAGAGGCAGAGATTTGTTGGGGGAGGTGCACTTGCCTAAGGCAATGCCAAGGTCTTTTTTGTTAATGCTGAGGTCCTTTTATAATGTTTGGTACATGTGGGAAGTGGAGATTGGAGCCCTTTGGTAATTATAGTACTTTCTGTAATAAGTCATTAATTCTAACAAAGCTATTAAAATATTTAGGTTCCACCAAACAAAGTCTCTCAAAGTGGGAAGTAGTCTGTGTTTCAGAGGTGGAACTAACACAAAGTTTTTCGCAAGTGCCTTCTTTGAAAAGCAGCATCTCTTTCTGGAACCTGATCATCCTGCTTTTGCTTTTTGAACGAGGGATTCTTAGTGCAAAAGTAACTAATGCAAAATCTGGCAGATTTGATCTAATGTGTATTCAGATATGCATAAGGAGTGATTTTATAATACAGACTTTTGTCTAGTATCCGAGTACTTTTCAGAGCTCTGTTTTTATAATTCTATTCTTTTGATCCATTTGGATCTTGGATTTAGTGGATTACGTGGTCTTTTCATCATGATAGAGACATTCAAAGTTCAAAAAGTTTGGTTTCACCCTTGTGCTCTTCGTGAAAGGACAAGAGTCCATCTCTTCTTCCTGCTTTTTCCATCAAGGAAGTCTGTCTGTATTGATTAACTTTGAAAGTAATTTGTCTGTATTTGTTAATGAAAGGAATAGTTGGAAATTATGAAGATTAAGGCACTTGGCGCTGGAAGTTACATTCTAATGCATCTATTATGTCTAATACCTGCAGAGCAAGTAAATAAATCGATAGAACATGACATACTCAGGTCTTCAGTTCCCATTGCCCCCCTCACAATGGCATCTATATCCTCATCTGATGCAAGTTGTTAATCAATGCTAGATATCTTCTTTTTGGAAAGGATGTGTATAATTACAAATAGATCCAGCTCTGATCAAGACTCAGATTGTCTGAGTTGGAAAAAAAAGTGATTTGGAAGGGCTGATACAGAAAGGGATTATCTTTTTCCACAGCAGTCACAACAGGTGAACCGTCCTTGGCTCAGGTGCGTTGTGATACTTTGCTGATACTGTATCTTTAGAAAGGCAGTGAAGTTTCTTGCACACATTCTTCTCTTCTAATCACCATCAGTAGTCCTACTTCCTGTACTGCTTGGTGCTGTTGAATACTTTTGAAAAAAGTTGTGGTCCGTATTTTGAACCTGGTTTGTTCACTTAACTGGAGTTGTGCTCTGTTCGCATTCCTAAGTTGACTACTCCAAGGAAGTTTAGGAAATCCTGTTGAGCTTTAGAAAATTATGTCCTAGGAATTTCTATTCTTCTCAGAAATCTTCTTTTCCTTGGTTGGGATTGGGCAGGCTATTGAGAGAGACATTTTATCAGTAACCAGTTTTTCACATCAACTTGTGCTTTCCCACTGTTTACTGTTCAAATAACCCAGGTGGGTTATTTCTGTGTATAGTCAGGTGGTTTAAAGCTAGTCAGTCACTTTGGGTATAAACCTTTCCTAGAAAATTATATTAAGTTCTTTTTCTTCAAAATTTAGAACTGCTACTGAACTAATTTTCAGGTTCACACTTTATACCTCAAGACCTTTCGTGCTTTACTAAAAACCCCAAATACTGTGAATCAAAAATATTACAGATACTAAAATGAGCTGAGTCCTCTAGGAAGGGAAAAGGGGAAGGTAACCTTAAGAATTGCTTGGAAAAAAAAAACCAAACCGAAACCAAAAACCAGAAAGTAACCCATCTTTTTTTCAGAGACTCTTTTTCAAATTTCTGTAGTGTTTTATTTTATTCATATTTGCTGAAATTTAATTCGAACTCTTCCATACATAGCACTGTGTGTTCATTGTTAGATTAAGGCTACTTCAAAGGCACTTTTATGTAATGCACCTGTCTTAACAGATTAAGGAGCTGTACTTTTACTTGTAAAAGGCACCATTCTCTGGAGTTTGTGAGAAAAGTAATGAAATCATTAATCACTAGCAGTTTCATTGGGAGGCTAATACATTTTTTTAACTTAAAAGCATTGGAAGCATTTTTAATGAGACAAACCTACTCGTATCTGTGTTATTTTCCCTATATATTTTACCTCTAAGCATCCATTTTACCCATTTCTTTGGAATCTTACTGTGGATTCTTTGAATTAAGAAGAAGTGGACCTGTAATAATTTTATTTCCAATAATTGGATCAGTTAGGGGGCATGTGGATGCCTGCTGTGGGCCCTCCATTTTTAGTTCGTTCCAAGCCCATAGCAGCAGAGACACACAACCCAAGAGTGTGAATCTGCCGGAGAAAAACTCTCAAAACTACAGTTATAGGTAAGTAACCTTTTTCTCTTACCTTCTAAGTTCTTATCCAGCCCCTCTCCCTTTCTTCCCATTACCCATCATCCCTGAAAGTTTCTCAAAGAGGAAACTAATAGAACACTGTTAAGAGTGAACAGTTTGTTTACATATTATTTTATGAAGCAAATTAATGAAATGACAGAATGTTTAATTATAACCAGTATATTAGCATTCATTTCCAAAAATATGTTATAGGGGTTTTATTTCCTTAAAAATAGAGCTATAAGTGTTGTCATTTGCATAGTAGTCTTGCAGAAGATTAAGGTAACTAATACCAGCAGATGAAATGAGACAGTGTACAAATGATTGGGTGACTGTTGTAGGACAGTGTGAGAATTAGATTTCATATATTTTGTGTATTTCATTAGGTCTGCATTTTGTAGTGTGGCATAATGGGTGAAGCTGACACCTTATATAGCTTTCCCCAGAAAAAGTAGTTTTGCAACTGCCAGTTCCTGCAGATGAGAGATTTGTGTGTATGTGTTCAGATATGTTTGAGAAAAGTAAGGGGAAGAAATTCCTCTAGAGAAATTGCAATGCAGTATTGCAGTGTTTCCATCTGTCTAGGAAAAATTATTTTATTTTTTATAAAGAATGAAATACTGATTAAGTGAAAAACACATTTAAAAAAACAAAAGTAGAGGTGTATATGTTTTGTAATGGCATTTACTTCAGTTTGGTGCTGTTGTGTAACATGCAAATTCCCTCCTTTATCTCAGGTTGGGATTTACACAGGGTAGTGCAGAAACCTGTTCTTGTAAGCAGGTGTAAAAAAATAACTAAATGTTAGCAGTTTGGTAAGAAGTCTGGTTTTTTTAATCTTAGTATAACCTAAGATTAGAAAATTTAATGTAACTTGCATGTAGCATATGCCTTCAATTATATTTGTTAGATAGATGGGTATATTTCTGTTACCCAGTAAATTAATTTTGTTTTGGGACAGTCACTTCTCTATAATGGATTTACATCTTGGTAAAGAAATGGCATGTGTAATTAATAAACTTTAGTAAGAGTTTGGGATCAGCATTTCTATATAGTCACCAAGTTCACACTGACATCAACCTAAGAAGACATAGACCTTTTTTTATTTCATGCAGTATAAATGTTACTGGATCTAGTTAATCGAAGATATTTTTGAGTGCAGAGTATGATGTCAGAATACAATCCACACCTGGAAGAAAGATTTTGAAGTAATTGCTAATTTCTGAAGTTTGCAGTCTATACAAATGAATTAAAAACTAATTGGATATGTTAATTTGTGATACATAAAATAGGTATATTTCATTAAGTCTGCTGTTAGTGTGTTCCTTTTTTCTTGTGAAATTAGATGCTGCATTAGGTATTTCAAAGTAATTGCACTTCAGGTTTTGCTAAGATATTTTAACAATTGAGTTTACAAAGTTATAATTCTTCACAAAACAACCACATGAATAAAACCTAGCATTTGTGTAAAAAAAATTTATCTCATAAATAAATTAAAATCATATATTTTGTAAAAGCAGTATTAAATTCAAGGAGATTAAGTTACAGCTTCCAGTCTCTAAGCAAGTGTGGATGCTTGGTTATACATTTCTTCAGTTCTTGTTATTTCCTTTTAAATATATTTTGTATTAGTATAGTTAACAGGAAATGTGTTACTAGGCATCCTTAAGTAGGAAAAAATCATAAGATCTTATTTCATTCTCCAGTTATGCTGATTAAATCATTGTTATATTTAAGAAAACAAGCAGAACTTTACTAGAATGAAGATTCTGAAGTCTGCTACACTCTAATGCATGTCAGGGACTTCAGTAGTCTTTCTGCATTTTGTCCTGACTGATTTTGGACATTCCTCCTGGCAGGCTTTCCTTTCTGCAGTGTCCAGAAATTTGATAAGGTCTTTTGAACAGATTGGTAAAAATCAGCAGCTCTTTGTGTTCAGATTCTCAGAAATCCCTTCCTCTGAACTGCAGCACCTGGAAGCTATGGTCTCTTCTTCAGAGACTATGGAATTATGTTCTGTCTATAAAGCTTCCTGTACTAGATTCACGACTTCACATTCTTAATTTCTTCTGTACAGGAGCAACCAGCGAGAATAACATTTTTGACCTGTATTTGCTGAGTCTCTCCTTCAAAGGGGAGCAGAGTGTACTCTAAGAGTCTCTTCTGCTGATGTGAAGGGTTCTCATTGGTTCTTCAGTTCTGTGTTGGTATATGGCTTTGCAGTGAGGTCATGTGAGAGCAAACTCTCATGGTCAGTAATGTTCAATTGTCATGAAGGATTAGAAAGGTCAGAATGGGTATTTGCCCTCACTCCGTTCATAGGTCATCCATCAGTACCATTGGAGTAATTTTAAACCTTCCTTGTACCCAGAATGTTTCAATTTCTTTGGTCTACAGAACGCTGTTGATTGTGGGGACAGAGCACTGGCACAGCTTTGAAGAGATCTGTGAAAAATATCTAAGAAAAGAAAACAGTCAGAAAACACAAAGTTGATGTATAGATGCCTAGTTGTATGTTTACCTGTTGAAAATTCCTAATCTTGGCTGTTAGCTTAAATAAAATAAGCTGGTCATTGGCTTCTGGCTGACTTGTCACTGATGTTAAAAAAAATGGAAGGTTTGAAAATAGTAATTAACTGCTTAGGACTGGTATATTTGGTTTAAATTTATTAACTGCTGATTTAAATACTTCAAGTAAGTGGTGATTCGAGTAGTGGAGTTTTTGCAGTAATCTCTGAAGACTGTTAGAGCTTTAAAATATAAAACTCCTTATTTCTGTGCTTTAAAAAAGAAAGTTTGTACTGCAGTAATCAAAATGGTTCAGCCAGAATTCATCATCTTTGTAGCTCTGAAGAGGAGTACATTCGCATTTAACCATCCTGGATATGAACTGAATCCCTTACAAGGTGTAAATAGGAAAGTGATGATTGACATGTTGTGTCTTCAAGATCATTCAGAAATCCCTCTATTTTCAAGCCTACCAAGCAGTAGAGCAAAGTGTTACCATTCTGCTAAAATGAAGCTTAGCAACCATGCATGTGGTTATTATTTAGACTTGTTACATTTTCACATATAGTTACAAAAGGCCCATTTCAGTGTACTAGGACAAGCAGTTCTTGAAGTTTTTTAAGCTACTATCCTATTATACTCATTTGTCTGGGATTTAAGCAATCAGGTTTGCAAGAAACCAGTAACATCGGTGACTTTGGCACTAATGGTGTTCTGGCTGCTGCTTTGGAAAGATTTCAGATTAAATGGAAGAATGGAGATACTTTTTTAGTACAGTTCCCCTCATCCAGCTGCTAACCCTAACACTTTCTGCTTCCGAGCCTACCCATTTTCAGGATGGGTATTCTTCAAACCATTATTGACTCGTGGTTTCAGCAGAGATGTATTTGAAAGTATTTGTGGTTATTCCAGTGCAATTGTTTTTTTGCACAAAGGTTCCACAGTAGTTGATTAATTACTAAATATGAAAGTACTCGTCGTTTTGAAGCACAGGTAATTCCAAAGATGAAGGCCATCCAGGTCTCCAGGAATACTGTTCAGAAGAGAACAGGTGAGGGTAACTGCTTGGAAATCCAGCTAATCTTTTTTTCCATTTTAAACTTGTGGTTCCTGTAATGTATTTTTTCTTGCACCACAGTGACCTATTTAACTTACAGAACATCTCTACTATTTTTTAGAATAAGATAGCTTCTGATCTTGCTTTGAGTACCAAGATATTGTCTCTTGTTGAGCATGTTGCAATGTGAAGAGAACATCTCTGCAGATTTGCCAAGCTAAAAGGATGTGTACATAAAGAGAATAACTAGGGTCATACTCCAAAAGGATGTATACATAAAGAGAGTAACTAGGGTCAGACTATGCTCTGAACCATCATAATTTTTTTTTTGAGAATTGAACAAAGTGTAGATATATTTTGGATGTATCTACATTCTGAGGGAAGAGGGGGAGGAGTGGATATTATTACTAAAGAGAAAAGAAGCTGAAAACAGCAAACTTGGATACTTATCTCTTAACATAGAAAGTTTAAAACATATTCCTTTTATTATGAAGACTTTACAGAGAGTGAAGAAAAAAGATGCTGATCACATTTTATTAGTGTCGAGAGCTTACGAGCCTGTGTGTCCAGAACTGTGGCAAACTTTGAATCTACATCTGTAGGATTTGAAAGAAAAATGTTAGCCTGGTATTTTGGCAAAATCCTAGATCCTGATAATAAAAAGAAATCCTACTGTATATGGAATGAAGTGGGTGAAGCTTGGATACTGAAGGATACAGAGTATATTTGAATGGATATTGTAAAAGTTCCTATGTTCATATGTTCATCAAAACCCTAAACGGTCCTGGGAATGAAGACAACAAAGTAGATGCGTGCAAAATTGCATGTATTTGACTATAAAAGAAAAGACACGAAGACATCTGTTTTCTGACGGTAATTACTCTGTGTTCACCTCTGACTCTGATTATTCTCATGTAGTTCAAAGTGAGTTCAAGATTTCGTAAAGCCCTTGAAATCCAATGGTGTGTGTCAGCTTCCTGATTTCTGCAGCTACCATGGCAACTTAAAAATTTTTTGTACTCATTCAGTGGAATTTTTTCATTATGCTCTATGAAGATGGCTGTACTATGTACTTGTCATATCTTTTATGCCCTAGTTCAACCTGATATTTTCATATATTTGGGCCAGTTTTTTTGTCCTAGATCCTGAAATCTCATAGAAGCAAAACAGTAATGATGAAATCTAGTTTTGGGGATCGCCATGAAGATGCACTGGAAATATGAAGAAATCTGGAGTAATCTGTAACTCTGTTTGCAGTCACCTTGCCATTTAGGAAGAGAAAACTTTGAAGGTGTTCCTAGATAAGATGTCAACACATTGTTATCATAACGTACTAAAACATCAATATTCATTTGTCAAAAGAAATGAGGAAGGTGCATCAGAAGACCTCTGTGTTTAAAGGGAATACATTTGCCAAGTTCTGATTTGATCATCTACTTACATGTGTTCAACTTACAATTTGATATTTTGGATGATGAAGAACATCAGCATTTTGAGCCTGGTCAGTTACAGAAGTTCAAGCGAGAAAATTGATCCTACTTGAATTGTTTTGGTTTTTTAATCTTGGAGCCTTCAGCATAAGGGCTCTGAAAGGTGAGTTTTGGTTGATCCAGCTACAGTTGTTTAAGACATCGCAGCATCTGGCCATCTGCCTTGCTCCTGTAGTAGCAGTAGCAGAGGGAAAAATTCACTTGGCTCTTATCTGACTCGTTCAGCCTGGTATGTTTATGTAAAGCATCTTCATTAGTGCCTTCAGGTGATACACTGGACAATGACATACACTTGTGGAAATACGAGTGTGTGTTCCCTTCTGCTGCAGGTGATAACCTCATTTAAGGGAATGGGGCAGATAACTGATAACAGTAATGTCTTAAAGGCTACTGTTAGATCCACCATCAGAGCTTTGCAGGGCTTTTTAAGTGTGGCTGACATTTCTAGGTTAAAATGAAAAAGCTGAATGATTTTTGCTAAGAAAACAACTTTCCCAATTTGTTTTTCAAAATGTAAAGAGTTGTAATTCAGAAATAAAGTAATGATGTGTGTGGATGTTTGTGTATTAATGTATATGTTTTCTTTAACCAAAAAAACCTCCAACATCCAATTTGAAACCAATGAATATGAAAGCTTCTACTTCATTACCATTCCTAAGATTTGCCATGAAGCTCAATGAGGCCAAAGCCGCCTTAGTCACAAGGAGAAAAAGATTTTTCATCACTCCATGAAGGTTTCAAAAAAAATACTCATTTTAATCAGTAGTGTAAGGAAATTAATCTGTGTGAGTTCCCATATCAATCCAATAGTTGTGTAGTACAGAAAAAGAAAAACTCTTCATGCTGTAAAGCTGCACCTTTGATTTGGCAAATTTATTTTGCTTCACATCTCTACCATAAAGTTGGTAGGTGTTCTTACAGGTTTTTGTTGAATTTTGCGAAGTTCCTTATTTGCAGTTGACCAGTGTCTGCATGGAGTTGATTCTATCTGTCTTTACTGTCTTCCAGCCTTAAACATTATATGTAATTCTGGAGTTTTAGGAAATTAGAGATGTACACAAATAGACTTGGGAATAAAAATGATGGGGGAAAAAGCATGTTCCTATCACTGGCATTGGCCATGTAACTATTTGATATTGTTCTTTAATGTTAATGTTGGAGAAGATCATTTAAAGTTTTAATTCTTCTAAATAAGAGTCTTCTACAAATGTAGAAGAAATTGGAAAACATACTTTATAATTTTAGTTTAGAATTTGCGAGGGTGGTGTTTTTTCCCTTGGCGTTTATTTCCTATTCCTTGATTGCATCCTCCTTACCTCATTCTCCTGCTCCAAAATAAGAGCTAGCTCATTGCATCTGGTGATAAAGCACCACGAATCTAGGCATGAAATGTTATTTTTTGTGTATTTGCGGTCTAGGCATTTTGACAATACATCTGCATAACAGTATTTCCAGCCTAAGTTTCATAATTCCTTAGACTTAAAGTCATATACCCTGATTACAGAGAAAGTCATTGAGGTTTTTTTGACAAATTACACAATGAGAGTTCAGAAATGAGAATGTAAGGTTTAGTGCGAGTAGAGATTTTGGTTTTCATGGCAGAAATTAATTTTAGTTTAGAATACCATGTTGGTTATAGAAATAGGTTGTAGTTTAAATGAAAATAACATATCTTTTGAATACTTCCATGTTCTTCTCATTTCTATGAATTCTACCAAATTACAGGGCATGTGATTGGCTCAGTTTATTTTCTGTGTTCTACTCTTAATGATTTTTTAGTACAAACCGAAAGGCTTATTGCAAAGTCAAGCTCGTGACACTACATAAAGTTACCGCTGAATTTTTTATTTCATCCATTAAAAGAATTATGGTTGCAAAGAGAAAATACTGAAGTTTTTAGGTGTGTAGTCACCCCCCAACAAACACATACATGTTATGGTATAGACTCCAACTCTTTGTGTACTGCTTTGGTTCAAAAACAAGCATGGCGTGTTGGAGTTACTTTAATAATTTTTGTTCATTGTTCATGTGTTCCCTGGCTATAAAATATGTGTGAAGTCCAACTGATGCACTGAACCAAGTAGGGAGAACTGTCTTAATCACTGTAGATTCTTGCTTAGTTCATGTATAATTGAAGCGGGCTGAATCTGTCAGAAGAGAATCTTTTAAAGTAGTATTCCTCAAAAAGTAGTTGTGGAGGTGCTCATTAACTTTGCTGCAGACTTCTGCTTCAAGCATATTTAGTTTGGGGTTTTCTAGAAGTTTTAGGTTCGGCAGGGATTTTTTGCTTATTTTTTTGCTTTATGTATTGCAGCTGTTTTATTAGGTGTCTCAGGAAATAATTACACAGGGACTTTGGTGTCATATGTTTTAAGGGTGGGGTTTTTTGATGAGTAGTTGGCAGCTGTAGTAGGTTGACAATGAATGGTAGTCTGATTATGTTAAAAAATATTAGCTAGAGAAGTTTCATTCTTCTTTTCAATTGATTTTTTTGTGTGTGCACATACTTGCTGAGGAGAATTAATTGGTGGGAGTGGAGGGGAGTGGACCATTTATCGGTCTATGTATGTAATTTGTGATGTTTCTCTTTAACTTGCAGATAAGCCTTTGAAGAAACGAAAACAAGAAAATAAACCACAGGAGCCTGGAGGTGCTACTGGAGGAAACAGAGCAGCTTCTCAGGAGACAGGTTCTGCAGGAAATGGGGGAAGGCCAGCATTGATGGTTAGTATCGATCTGCAGCAAGCAGGAAGAGCGGACTCTCAGGCAACAGTAACTCAGGATTTGGACACCATCAAAAAACCTGAAGAAATTAAGCAGTATAATGATGCGTTTGTGTGTGTTCCCCAAGAAGACACTGCTAGAATTCTTAAATTTAAACCTGAAAACCATCCAGAAATTTTTAGGAAAAAGCCAGACTTTGAAGGTCAAAAGACAGATATCCAGCAAAATGAAAACAGGCAGATGGAATTTCAGCAAAGTGAGAGCAGACGGTTGGAAAGTAAACACAATGAGAACAAACAGTTAGAAGCTAAGCATGAAAGCAAGCATGAAAGCAGACAAATGGAAATGAAACAAAATGAGAACAGACAGACAGAATCAAAACAAAACGAGAGCCGGCAAATAGAGATGAAACAGAATGAGGGAAAACAAAATAATGGCAAACAGGAAATAAGGCAGAGGCCTGAAACGCCAAAACAGAAGAGTGAAGGCAGGCCTGAAACACCAAAACAGAAGACTGAGGGCAGGCCTGAAACACCAAAACATAGACATGATAATAGAAGGGACTCCAGTAAACCATTGTTAGATAAGAAAGTTGAAGTATCTAGACATAAACTAGATGTAAAATCTGATCTTTCAAGGGTAAAACCTGAAAGTAGATCTGATCCAACAAAACAAAGGCCTGATGGTCGTTCAGTTTCTGATGCACTGAGGCGTGATCATGATAGCCTTAAACAAAGATCTGAGGATAGGGGGGATTCAGAGAGATACAGAGGAGATCCATCCAAGATTAGAAGGCCCGAATATTTGAGATCCGCAAACAAAAATGAACATGATTCTAAGCATGGTGTTAAATCTGATGGTTCAAAACCTGAGAAATTTGAAAGGAAACATAGGCATGAATCTGGTGATTCAAGGGAAAGGTTTTCTTCTGGGGATCAGAAATCAAGACCTGACAGCCCTCGTATTAAACAGGAAGGTAGAGGAGATTCAAGTAAATCAAGACCTGATAAACCTGGTTTTAAATCACCCAACAGCAAGGATGAGCGAAGGACAGATGGTAATAAGAGTAAAGTAGATACTAATAAAGCACATGCTGACAGTAAAGCAGAGTTTCCCAGTTATTTGTTGGGGGCAAGATCTGGTGCATTGAAACATTTTGTCATTCCAAAAATCAAGCGTGATAAAGATGGCAATGTTACTCAGGAGTCAAGGAAAACTGAATTTAGAGTTGAACAGAAAGACAAAGTAGAGAAGATTGGGCTAGTTGAAGATCTAAATAAAGGAGCTAAGCCTGTAGTTGTCCTTCAAAAGCTTTCTTTGGATGATGTGCAGAAATTTATTAAGGATAGAGAAGATAAATCCAGGGGCTCTTGTTTTAAACCCAACAAGAACAAGTCATCCAAATCTAATAAAGGTAAGACTTTTTTTTTTTAATATTAATTGCATTATATCTTTTTTACACTTTGTTCTTTTAAATTTGCTACTTTTGTAGTTAGAAATTAAACATAAACTTTTGATAACTAGTTTATAAACTTTTTAATATGGTGATTTTGGGGAACAAAGTGAAGCTCATCTGTGGGCCTGTCATTATTAGAAGTCTTACTACAGTGAACCTGAAATGATTTATTTACTCCAGTGCAAGTACCATATGTGAGAACACTTAAATGGTCTTAAGCTGTACTTGAGCTACATTAGTTTACCCTGGTATTTATCCAGGGAAGTGTAAATCCTATATGCATGATTTAAACTTCAGGTTTAAGTGTGTTTTGTATAAGGGACTGGTGCTACTGTAACTAAATCAGTGTAGCTGGAGCAGTGAGAAATATGTATACAAGCCCTAAGATTCTTCCAGAAGCTTAACTGGAAATGAATTATGCTTTGCCAGGGCATGTTGTAACATGATGCAGTAAGAACACAGTTACAAAGTCCCATTTGCCTCTTTTACGCTGTAAATACAACTCTGTTGGAGAGCCTCCACACTTGAGGCTGTGTTAACAATAAGCTTGCAAAAAAGTTCTGTCTTTAGGAGAGTTCAGACATTGTCTTTAGGGTTCACTGTATGCAGAAAGAGGAACTGGTAAACAATTGGCTGGAATTTTCAAATTAGTAATATGAACAGGAAATAATTCAGTATAGTTTGTAGGTTTGATTTTACGTTGATTGTCTCTTCTGCAGTTAAAAGACTTCATATATAGGATTGTTTTTCTTCCTGGTGCTCTGATTTTGACTAAATTGGTTTCATACTGAAGTAGATAAATTCACATTGTGAAATCAGTGTTACTGACTGGTCAGGGTTCCTTTCTTTTTAATCTTCAACATTTAAAGCATTTAAATTTCCCACACAGTTATGTTTATATGTTGTCATGTCTCAAAATAGACAAATCAGGTGGCAGGGGAGAGGATTTCAGCTGTATTCAAGATGATTTAGAAATGCAGTTCCAGGTAGATCATGAATTTGAAATTAAAATGTTTTCTTATGTAGTTGGTCTGATAAGAAATAATGTAAAAATTATCTTGGGGAATGTATAACTATGTTTATGTACATGTATAAAACAGAGGTGATTTCTGTATAATGAATTTATTGTGCTACATCAATTCTCTATCTACTAACCTGTTTGTATTCACTCTTAAAAGCTTAACAATTCAGGATGTGTATTAGATATTAGCCTCCTTGTTAAATATTTGCTCTTTATCCTGGAAATATGACCATTTTCCATGTCCTTTTTTGAGGTTCAGAACAGACAAAATTTCCATTTCTAATAATAGGTATCTAGAATTAGTCATAAAATTATGACATCTGTGTTGCAAGTTTTGTCTAAAGATTTCAGATTAAACCTTTATGTTCTTGATAGAGAATGCTTAAAACTTTCTGATGGAGCTCAGCTCTAGTCTTAGAAGGATAGAGTTTGAATTCACACACAATCCTGTGTGTGGAAAATCGTAATTTTTAGAGCTCTCAGAGCCATATGCAGTGTGGCATATGCTTTCTAAAATGTTTCTGAAGTACTTTTTTTATAGTCTGTATTGTAAGTGGTTATTCAAATAGAACATTTTAGTAATGTGTAAAGGTTTTAATGACTTGTCTGATTAGCATGACTAGTAGATGTGCCACACATGAGCAACACATTGATTTTGAAGTCAGATTTATAAATTTTTGCAGTGTTTTATTATAAAGTCATGTATTTCTTATATACTCTAAATAACTTGGGACATATTTTCCAGGGGGGAAAAAAAAAATGTCTGAGTCTAATATCAGTCTTTTTGCTATTGTATTCAGAACAAGGTTCTTAAAATTATATTAGAAATAGGTTTTGTGAAAAGAAGAATGTAACTATGTTTCTCTCTTACAAATGGTTTTGAGTGTTCAGCCAGGCAGATTTTGGAAAAAGTGTCTTTGAACTTCAAATTTTCATGTGTATATTTAGTTTTATGTATTTTTTCCCCCAAAATTCTGGTAACTTACTTCCTAGGATATGTGGTACGCACTAACTGGGTGAACTTCAGTGTTTGAAAAAGTTCATAATTTATGACAGTATCTCTTCCTAAGTTAAAGTCTATTTGTCAACAACTGACTGATAGATAAAATATTCATGCTATAGCCACAATGTCCTCACTCCGAAAGAGAGAAACACTGTTCACTGTCTTACTCTGTGCCATTTTTAGTTCTAAACATTTTATTACGCTAGGAAAAGTAATTTTCATAAACATTCTTAATTTAGTTCATCCTGTATTTCTTAATAGATTGTAGCAGATCTTTTCTAGTGTTACCTTGTAGCATCATTATTCTACTTCTCACATCCCTCTTATTCCATGTAGCTTGGTATGTTTTACTTTATCTTTCCTTGTTTTACTTGCTTGTATTTCTTATCCTTTGTTTTTGCTTTTTCATCCATCCCTCCCACAAGAAAATGTCTTCTCCTGGCTTTGTCACACACAACATCATTGCTGTGATTTATCTAAAATCCGGCTTGAAATATGATTAGTTCAGCTACTTCAGAACACCATTTCAATAGTTGTTCTGTCTTAAGGCACTAATACTAATTCATTGTAAAACTCAGTAAAGCTGACTCGTTTTAAGATAAAATTAATGCGTTGCAAAGTGAAAGCCTGTACAACTTTTTGCATTGCTTCTATAAATTTTAAATTTGAAACACATACTTTATTATGCATGTGGATAAGCCTTGCATTATACTGCATAAAGGCAAAGTAAGATTTTAATCAAATTATAGACAGGTTTGAAATATTGGTTTATTATACAAATGGGAAGGATGGCCATCGTTCACAACTGTTAATATTGAATCATCCCAACAGTCTCTTCTGGCATTTATGATGAAGAATCAACTTTTTTCTCTCTCTCTCCTGGTTTTTGAAAGATTCACTCCAGCTCCAAGAAAAGTTATAGAAGGTTTTTTAGTAGTGTATGTGTTAAGGGGTCTTAGGGTGAAATTTTGTGGCCTATTTTGTCTGGGTCAGAATGAATTGTAACACATTTTTCTTCTGGTTTAACATCTGTGAATGCCTTTATCCTGGTTTTATTGAAAATGTATGTTGTTGGGGGTTCCATGAAACTTTTCCCTTCGAGTTCATGCCTGCAATGAGGAGGTCATATTTGCTATCCTTTCTTTTCAGAGCTTCAGCGAATACCTTTTCTGCTGCTTCTTAGAGCTATACTAATCAGCCGTGTTGGGATGGGAGCTGTTAACAGTTTCACAGTTGCTACATTCTGAATAAGAACATTTTACTTTGTTAAACTACGAAACAGATATGAATAATGAGAGAAACTGTAACTGTCTGTGTAAGGACATTTCTGAGTTGGTTTATAGCATGTTTGAAGCATTGCCTTTCAAAATTAAGTACCATACATGTAATGTAAGTTTTAGTTCTAGAACAGATGAGTGTGTTTATGCAGAAACACTGCTTGGGTTTTCCGGTATCACCTAAGAAGAGTTCGTTGTTAAAGGAAAAAAACCAAGTCTGATGCTACTCCTTAATTGTGTGAATTGCTGAATGGTTTCATTATTGGTACAACACAGAACTTCACATGTAAGTTTTTGTGACTCACTGCAAGTCTTCCTAAATACACTGCATTCTCTGATGATATGATCTGAAATTTGAGTGGAGATTTACCCTTTTGTCAAAGCTGCTTTTAATATTCATATTCACATATTCTCACAGCATCAGCTAAAAAATTTACTGCTTAATCATCTTCATGTCATAGAGGTAAAACAATGCTTCTAGATTTGCCTGTGTCCTTTGCTTGCGTGTTGTTGGTTGGTGTTTTTTTGGTGGGGTTTTTGGTTTTTTTTTTTGGGGGAGGGGATGGGGGGGTTGTTGTCGGTGGTGTTTTTTTCTGGTGTTTGATGCCAGGTGGCTTTTTCAGAGCCTGTAATTCGGCATTTGTGTAACACGACAGTCCATCTTTGAGATCTAGCACTGCTGGAAATAGCCTCGCTTGTGAAGCAGAGTAATCAATTAGGTGCTCATCTTCTAGCTAGGAGTGACAAGAAAGGCAGTATTCCAGGATGAAAAGTTGTATCCAGATTGTGTTGTCCCAGTGAGGCAATTTGTGATGTCTCTTACAGACTTCTAGTTAACACAGCAGAGCTACTCACAAATACTTCCTGGTAAGGCTGAAAACTGGACAGAAAGGGAGTATCAATTTTAAACATTTTTTTAAATCCTTCATGTATGGGGCTTCAAAAAAGACAAAATTGGCAAACCTTTTAAAAAATTGCTTATGGACGTTAAACACATCACGCAAATTTTAGAGTTCAAATTTGTTTCCAAACCCAATTCCAAAATAACAATCTCTTGATTCTGAAACAGACGCTATTATACTCACTGAAATCAGTGGGTCAAGCAGCTGTGCTGCAGGGAAATAACTAGAAAGGAAAAGGCTGCAAGTCAACTTGCTTACAACAGATGGTGATTTTGTAATGATTACCATTGTGAAAACCCATAATGCCACAAATCTGAGATTTGAAATCACTGTCATGGAGTGAGGAGACCAGAGTAATAACCCACTAAGCATCCCACATGTGCATGCTCCACCAAGTATCAAGCATGTCATTAACTTCTCTGAAGTTCTACAGACAATTATGCCATATTTCAGAGAAAAAAGGATATATTTCATGCTTTACAGCAAGAAGTATATTATGATTCTTCTCAGCTGAATTGTTAGAAACTTCTCTTAAGATCTAAGTTTGACTAGATTTTGGAGTATTTTTGAAAAAAAATCACTTTCACAAAAATTCTGCTGTCTTCCTGGTTTTCCCCTTTTCTGAGATGTTAATGACTACCTCTTTTCAACTGTACTGGCTGTCCTTTTTTGGCGTTTAAAGATGTATTGGGTTTGCAGAGGATCCATCTTAATATATACACTTTGTCTGTTTGGCCCTGATTAATTTTGTTCTCCTTTCTTGACTGAGCAGTTTGCTAAATGTTCCAGGTATTGTTTAGTCAAAAGCCAAAACCAAACTATATATAACTCATTAAAGTCTAGGAAGATCTCATTTCTCTAGCATGCTCTGCACTGGAATGTATCATTCCTACTTGCAGGTACTTCTTAGGTATTACGTGTCCATCCTGGCCCAGAAAGTGTGTTGAGATTTTTATGGGCATTTTACGTACTCTGTGGGACCTTTATATTTAGTACTTGTTTTGCAGAAGTAGATCTTGGATAAACTGGTAGGCAGCAGGAATTCAGCCACTGCACACTGGAGTCCTTTCTTGTGTTCATCTGTTATCAGTACAATAGGAGACATTTCTAGCACAGTGTGGCTGCTTTAATTATTTCCTACTTTGGTCTTTGCCACTAAGGTAAATATTCTGATTCTTGTTCTTAAGTTTACTCCGGGTAGTTGAGAGTGAACTTCACATGTTGCTTATCTAGTTCTTAGTCACAGCAATAATCTTGACCGAAGCTATTAATTTCATTGCATTTTAGTTCATCTGAAATATGATGCTTTGTCTGTTTGCAAATTTAGGAGTTCATTTTTGAAAAATTACTTTGTCATGTATAAGTGGTAGAAATTTATTACCTGATTTGTCAGAGCAATTTGTTGAAAGTCTGAACCTGTCCTTGCTTCATGGATGTGGATGCTTGATTGGGTTCCTCTTACTTCTGGGACTAGCTAAGGCTATTTTGCATAAGTAATTTTTGCAACAATGCATTGTAATACGTAAAAATGTGGGCCAGCAATTTGTCTGATGTCATTTGCAATATGTAGTGTTGTCTAAGTATGTAAGTTATTCATGTGTCTAAGTATCTAAATATGGGTGTTATTCTTAGCTTATGTGCAGGGTTACATGTTCCAAATTTTTGGTCTGAATTTTCTTCTAAACAAAGGGTAAATTTGGAAAAATGCAAATAGGGAAAACCCTCATGTTTGCATCTGGTAAATTAACTTTTCTCTTGCTCAACATTTTCAGCTGGTTATGTGTAAGAAGATTTAAACTGTTTACTTGAAATTTGGAATTTAGTTTTGCCTCACGGAAACATTATCAATAAAAAGAAAAGGATGAGAACTTTTTTGTTCTTTAAATTATTGTTGTTTTTATCAAATAAATGTTCCTTAAATAGGTGTACTATTTCATTATCTTCCAAGCAACTTTTCCATAGTATTTTATATTGAAAGCTAAGACATCAGCAATCTTTTGTTGTTGTTGCTTATGTAATTAAGGTATTCTGAAGAAGCAGAGAAAGAGGAGCTTCATGTGATCTCTTCAGTGGTAAAGCCTGAGAATGTTTCCATGATAGTGTGAGGAAAAAGCAGATGTTCTTGACATTCTGTAGTCACAGATCAGATGTAAGACATGGTATTTGTTTTATTTGTTTTGTTTGCTTATTCTCTGCAAAGATCTTGGTTTCATTGTATTACTTGTATGGGAGTTTTATGGGAAGAAAAATTATGAGGCGTAATTTGAATTTATTTAAGATCTTTTTTTCTTAGGTGAGACCCCGGTTAATCAGAACACATGGCTGGGAAAACATGCCAATCATAAATTTCTGATTCCGAACATTAATAGTAACAGAAAATTACACGCTGTGTTTTGCAACTGTACAAAACACCATAACTTTTTAATATAATAAATTGAGTTGGCTTAAATTTCAATGCATATATTCAAAAGCAGTGACAGCAAAATCCAAAAATGATCCCGACACTGATTAATGAAAGTCACGGGTTTTGTGCGGCACTGCGTTTAATTGCCAGTCTTGCTCCATTTTACCCTGATTACTGCTATATTTTTTTGTGAAGTATCTTGCAAACCTAGACTGCTCTAGCCTCCTTTCATCAATTTTTATAAAGACTAGCAGTAAAGAATAAAATAACATGTGGCTGTAGTGCCACGGCAGTCAGATAGCTTGAGGAAATAATTGATGGCAATGTAAATGTGAGTTCTGTTGGCATCTTTAGAGAGCACAATTTGGGTGTATTCCCTGCTGTCCGCCTGGATCTTTCAGGATGCTCTTTGGAAATCTCTTCCCTCCATCAAAAAATGTTTCTTACTTCTGAGAGTATTTTGTACTGTTGTAAAATTCTTTTTGAATCTGTGCTACTTCACCTTGTGCAATGATGACCTTTGCTGTATGTCATGGGTTCAGCAGTAGCAGTCATTTTTTTCTGCTTCTTAGTGGCTGGTGCAGCACTGTGTTTCTAACTTTCA
>WYDI02034004.1:8559-18944 GCA_009867235.2 Psittacus erithacus | reverse complement strand
CAGTGGTTTGTGTTATACCTTAGTTACTGGACTGTTCTTATGTCAGCCCGTGGGAGTTACATTCTTTCGATTCTCCTCCCCATTCCTTCTGGGAGCAGGAGGAGGAAGGGGAGGGAGTGAGAGAGCAGCTGTGTGGTTCTGGGTTGCTGGCTGGGCTTAAACCACGACAAGGAACTGCAGCCATTAACTACCCAATCCTTCATTGCAAGGAAAAAAAGTCAACACTAGCCTTCTACAGGAATTTCAATAGTTTTCTTAAACATCTCTGCAGATATAACCAGTTTTACTGCATTTTTAAATAGAATCATTTTTTTTATAGTAGTGAAAGTTTGGAGAATAAGCCTGTGTCCAAGTTTAAATTTTCATCTCAGTCTGTAAACACTAGCTGTAAGTATAGCTCATGGCATAACAAACAGGTAACACAAACAAACAAAAATGTACATGTCAAAACCACAGAAAAAATCAAAGGACCATCAATGCAGCTCCTTGCAAAGGGACCGTTTTCCATGCAGGATCTTCTTATGAACTTTGTTTTTACAGCAATCCATTTGAAGGCACTGATGTAAGACCAATGGCTGGGTAGGACAGCAGTTCTTTTCCCTGAGGGAAAGCTAGTCTGGTTAGAAAGGAGTTTTCTTCAAATCACGTGGAACTACTGTGCCTTGTGAAGTGTAAACAGTCTTCAGCAGAAAGAAGTAAGCTTTTATAGGCTCCGCTCTCAATCAAGTAGCATAAAATCTTGGGCCGGATGAAAGCAGCTAGAAGCTGACACACAAGGATTGCCTCTAGAAGATTAGGATGCTTTCTAAATCTGTATTTTGATTTTTATGTGTATGTGTGCCTCTTCCAGGAATTCTCTTGCTAGCCCTCTCTGCATGTCCTTTTGCCCCTGGCCAACAGCTGAGCAATCAGGTGTACCTACGAGGACTGAAATATTAATTAATCCTGTTGTACAGATGGCTATAAAGCAAAACCTCACCCTAAGAAGTTTCGTTGCTGTCCTGCCACCTTCTAAAGCATCCAGAGCTAACTTCAAGCATCCAACACCAGCCTGACACTTAAGAGTTTCACAACAGAACTGGAAACATTAACAGCAAGTTAGTTTCCAAGCAAAAATGGCATGCAGTATGTCTGTGCACAGCCTGCGCATTTAAAATCACCCTCTGAAGACTCTACCCCTCCCCAATGAAAACAGCACATGCTCCACTCACTCAGAAATGGGGAATTACAGCCTCCTGACATTTTATACTCAAACAGCTCTCTGAAAAGAAAGCTCATATACTTTCCTGCTGAATCAGATTAATTTAAGTGGGTGGTGAATTAAACCTGCATATACTAGGCTTAAAAATGCTTCAGGAGGGAAAACACAGTGTAAGATATCAGATCTTGTGATTTTTCCCATACACACACAAATTATTTTGAACTACTAAGTCATTATTCCCCCTCCATAGTAATACATTACTTAAACACACTTCATTTGAATTCAGTATAAAATCCCTGATAATTTGTATTTCAGCCAAGACAGAGAGTAGTGTTACAGCACTTGCTGAATTGGCATCAACTAACCGTTACCAAGTAAACATGCTGAATGCCAAGCAGAGATTTAAAGTCTAAGCACTTTTGTACAGGCAAGACATGTTTGTCTCAGTTAATGCTTAGGAAAACCACAGTATATTAGGTCACCCCATTGCTCCGGTCTTAAAAATAGAAGCACTGAGAGATGAAGCTCCCGATCCAGGTGAGCAGATATGATGACAACAACAAAACTCACCAGTGATCCTCAGCAAAAGCAGGGCTACAAGTCAGCTCAGCCCAGGAAATCCAAGCAATAAGTCAGGAACAGGACTGGAAACAGATACACTTCAAAGAAGCTCAATTCAAGTCTGAACCTTCAGACTGGAGCAGCAATGAACTCCTGCAGGTGTGGGTGGAGAGCCAGGTCAAGCTCATCAGGGCAACTACAGCCGAGTGCTGCCCTCAGGGCTGACAATCAATCACCCTTGATTTTGTTCAACTCCCTTTTGAACCTGCTATCTCTTTCCCTCTTGAGCACCTGGGCTTATAGCCCCACGCCATAAAGTAACTTGCACACCTGGGCAAACAAATGTCCCAAACCAGCTTGAAAGTTCAGTTTTTGAAGCTCAATTACAACTCTAATATAGCATCTACTAAAAGGAAGTGTAGTAAGACAGTCAGCTGTAGAAACCAGAAGAATAAAATGCAATTATATTGCATATAATGAAACAAATAACTTTGATATTTTGACAGACAGAAAATATCGTATTTCTGCCACACATCAGGGAATTATTAATAAAGAAAGGTTTTCATAGACACATGAACATTCCCTACAGAGAAACAAAAATTACCATACAAAGAATTAAGTCATTATATTCCATCTGTTCCACCTCAAATGAGTCTGAGGAAATGAGGAAAACAATGAATATGTTCATTTTCCTTAAAAAATAACAGAGTAACCAACTTTGTACCTCATCAAAAGAAGATAAGGTTTTTTACAAGGGTTCCTTTTCAATGTTCATTTTAAATGTCTCAATATAAGCATTTCAGAAGAGAGATGTATAATTTCCTTTTATTATTATTTATTAATACATTCTCCAGCCTGTCAGTGTAAGCCAAGATTCCTAAAACCCTACAAGGCTTAACTTATTTCTAAAATTCTCACAGATCTTTATTCCAAAGATACAAAGATTGTGAAAACAGACATCAGAGAAAAGGGATCAGCCAATTTTCCAAATTAAATTGTCACAAACCATGTGAGCGAAGGGACAAAATAGCATCAAACATCACTTTGGCAATGTTGAAATCCCCATGTTCTTTAAACACGGCAAAATTGAATACACCTTCTGCATGCCTATTGCATGTAAAGAGTGAAAATACCTCTAGCAAGACCAGCCAAACAATAATAGTAGTTTTACTGGTATTTCAAATATGACGTGTGGTTTTCATAATGTATTTAGTTCCAGATTAATTGATCAATTGTTTAAGAACATCTCTGCCCCTGCTGCAGCAAACTGCAGATTGTGATCTCTACTTAGTAGGGAAGTCCAACACAAATGGAATGAAGTGCTCTGTTCATCTAAGAAAGGGTTTCTTTTGGGTACCTGCATGACGGTAAAAAAAAGACACTAAAATAAATAATCGAGAAAACATAATTCTTGCCAAGCATTGACATCAGTTAACAACAAAACTTACTTTAATTTCCTTAAGATTATATAAAGGGTGCAATACAATCATTCTAGTGAATTGTTTTTATCTCCCATTAAGAAAATGTTACATTATCAAACATGTTACACTTTTGTGTGATGACTTGATGCTTTTTAGAACAGACTCCAGTCTACCTTCTGAGGGGTTTGATATGCTACTGCACATTCTAAGTGAGTAACTGTAAACATACTGAGTGAGTAACTGTAAACATATAAGTATGTTTAAGTATGCAAGTAAACATACTAAGTACTGCGAGCATTTCGAAAAGCTACATATGTGCTGTAGATCAAGATACAGCCATGACTACTCAGATTGTTTCATTAAGCACACCACATACATGAATTAAAAATTAAAAAAAACCCAAAGCAACCCACAACCTGAAAGAAGAGTTGACAATTTAAATGTCAATATATGCATGTTTGCCTGTGTGTGCACCCTTTGCACATTTGTGTATAGAAAATGTATGTCTGGAAAGGCTGTCTGTGTCAGTTTTGGCCATAGCATGGCACACTGGGAACAAGAATGGTTTGCTCTATGCTTCAAAAGGTACATCTGGTTATAAATAATGTCTTTGTATTTTGCAAAGAAAAGTTTTATAGCAAAGTTTCCTATAACTAATCAGTATTACCAAGACATCCTCAAGGCAGTAACACAATCCTCAATTCCTGCCTTGCTGTACATTGTCCTTAAAACACTGGTTTAAAGCACTTAAATGGTGTTGGTTCTGAAGCAGCTACACAGTTTGGGGTGATACTTCCTTTATCTTTTCATCAGCTAAGATGAATGAGCTGTTTTTATGAGTGCTCCTGCTCTATTTCTGTAGAAACAGAGAACAATACATTTGATACATTGCTGAAATTCTCAAGCGAGCACATGAGTAAATTATGACTTCGGAAGTGCGAATAACACTTTTAGGCAGCCACTCCAACAGCATTTTGGGCTATGCCTGGTGTGATATGTTATCACTAAAGCTGTGTAAGGAAAGCTTTTTTTTTGCTTCAACTATGAATTAAAAATGCAACTGCTTTAGAGGAGAAAGCTAAACTGCTGTGGCTCTTTTCTCTGATGAATATATAAAAGTTTCGTTCAGTTCCACCAGTGCAATCTATAGCAAAGCTCTTGGTTTTCAGGCTTATGGAAGAAGATATCCCCTGAGAATAGATATCCAGCTTTGTACCCACTGCATGAGAGGTCGCAGGGGACAACGGGGTGAGATCAGCTCTCCATCCAATATCTAGTACAGTCCAAATGACTTCTGTCATGACTTGCTCTGTAACTTTTGAGGAACTGAGCGAAGAGAGCCTGATGGCAGGTAGTTTCCCAGATCCTCCTTCCTTCCCTCTTTGCAGACAGGTGTAACGTTTGGGTTTTTTAGTCACTGGGGAACACATATTATTACCATGACCTCCCCAGTGCTGGAGAGCATGTTCATGATGCCATCTTTGTCCTGCATCACCTTCAGACACATTCCATCTTGTCTCCTGGGCTTACAGAGGTGCTGCTCACTGAACGAGTGTTGGTAGTAAATGATGTTTCCAGTTCTGGGTATTTTATAATGGGAATCACATACAGTGATTCTCACTGTCTGAAAACAGGTTGTCATTTCAACCACAAGCAGCTTCTGGAACGTTTCCATTAGGCACAGAAATGGCATAAAATATTTTTTTTTAAGTATTATTATTTGTTAAATTGCAGCACTCAAAAAGGCTCATGATTTTGAAGAAATGTGTAAAGATAAAACAAATAGACAAAAAAAATAAACATGCACTTGGATATCTCTATCCAGTGTAACCTTACAGATCACAAAATGAGGAAATGGGAATGCTTTCTCAGATGTCTGATGTAGCATGTTGGGCATTACAGATTTCCAAGATTTACCATATCCCACAAAGATTTTAACACCCACTTTGGTAATTTCTGACTATGGAATCTTGTTTCTGAAGTTGTGAATCATCAGGTAAATATGAGTCAGAGAAATATTGCTGTTTTAATAGACTCAGTTGACAAGAGGGAGGGGAGAGAGGAGAAATCCTCTTATTGTTACAAGTAACAGCATCTTTCTTCTTCATAACAGCCAAGATCTATTTGGAAAAAAAGAGTTGTTTTCTTTACAGAGTGAAATTATCAGCAATTTATGCGTAGCTATGGCAACTTTCATGAAGTATGAAAATGAAAAATGGATAAAGCCAAAAAGAAATTTGCAGGGAGTTTTGGAACAAAGAAATTCAGATTTTCCAAAATTGAGTGCCTTTCCATTTAAAAAAGATCCTCTCAGAAGAAAATTGCAACTCCCCCAGAACTCTGTTTTTTAAGTCTACAATCAGTTTTTATAACTGGAAACCTGTCAGGGAAAAATGAGTCCATTTTCTACAGCAAGGAAGAAGACCTTCAATAAGAAGGTCTTCTTTAACTGGTTGCAAAACCAGGTTTTTGGTTCAGATTTAATCCTATAATCACACACAGTGTTTACTCATAGTTGAATTGACTGAGAAAAGTGTTACTGCTAGGCACTTGCCTAATTTTAAGAAGCATTAAATCTGCTGGATGTGATGAAATCTGTTCCAAAGTGTTTATCAAACACTGTGAAAAATGGTAAGATTACTAACACAACAACGTCATTGTCTGGTCAAGGGTAAAAGGTTCTTGAAAGTGGAAGAAGTAGAGAATATTTACTTCAACAAGTAACCTCAGAAAACTTTGACATATTATGCTGGAAAAGCCTTGACTATAGATGCCATTCTTGTATAGCAATTCTTTTGAACACACCATCAAACACTCTCCATGGCTTTCAATGTGCTTTGGCCAGCGTCCTGGATGATGCAGTCATTCCCAGGGCTTTGCTCTGAAACCACTGCCTTGAACACAAGCTCAGTGTCACACCATGGTAAAATGCCAGCTACGGGAGAAGAAAACGCCTGCTCACCTGAATCCCCTACTGACATGGAGAGCGGGGATGAAGCACGCTCCTCCAACACGGGTAGCTGACAGGCATGGGAAGAGGTGAAAGACACCTTGTCACCAGGAGAGACATGCCAATGACAGTCTTCATGTGCATCATTATATATTGTAGTTGACTCAGAGACACTTGATGATCCAGCCTCCCCATGACCACCATTCAACGTTCCCATACAATACTTCTTGTCTTCTGTCATCACTCAGTATGTATACTGCATAGAAACTACTATTTTCTGCAGTATCTTATATCTTATTCTTCTCCATTTGCACGCTATAGCAGCATGGCACTTCTAGGAATGGGTAGAGTTTGTGCTAGAAACCTACTCTGCATTTTTTAACTCTGAAGTAATCTAGGAAATTAGAAAAACCCCAAAAACCCCCAGACAAACAAAAAAACCCCACAAAACCAACCCAATGCATTTTGTCTCCTTGTTGGGAGTCAGTGGTGGCATTATTCAGTCACCAACATATTCATATCAAGAATCAGAGATCTAGCAAAAGAAGAAAATTATGAAAGCATATGAGAAAGGTAGATGTGCTAAAAAAAAGTCAGGAGTAAAACCAGTTACGTGTTAAGAGTAACTAGGCTTGTCAGGGAAAAAGGCCAAGTAAAAACAGACCTTTGGCAGGGAGACTGAACGTAATATTTCTTCTAAAATTAGGAAGAGTTCAGCAGGAATGATGTGTAAAATATAGTAATAATAATAATAATAATAATAATAAAAAAAATCTCATCTGAGTTTAGCTAAAAACAAACAAAAAAAAAAACCCAAACCAAGGCACTTTAAAACAGTGCTTTTTGGCAAAGGGAATACTCATGCCCAATGTTATCCACTGTATTCCAGCTTAGGAGCCTTTTAAAAGCATGTTGTGCCTGTCTTACAAAGGCAGTCAGTGTATGCCCTTGGGAATCTGCACTGTTAGACATTAACATTAAAAGCCTATTGTTTTTAGTGGACACTTCATATTGTCATTCCTTCCAAACATCATGTGCTTGTGGAAAATGAGCTGGAAGAATTACATCAAATTTTCAATCTGAATAGCAGCTTAAGAGGTAATTTTTTCATTAGAGAGAGACCTCAGGGGCTGCTCAAAGCACAAAACCAGTTTCACGGCTGCTCGTCATCCCACCAGCACCGCTGGGAGAAGGAACCGTACCCACCCTCATCGTGGCTCTTTGCCACATGGTCCAACCACAGACAGCCCATCTCTGTGATGCCCAGCATGGCACAGTGCATTGCCATTTGTTAGACCTGCGGTTGATTGGGCTTCAGAGAAATACAGTTGGAAAGCAGATTGATAAACTGGTTTTAATTTAATCACACCATGCAGCTGTAACAGAATTTAAGAGTATCTACGAATAACCCCACTGGATAATATTCTGTGATATGGAATGCAGGTGGAGTTGGTAGTAAATAGAAAAGCCAGATTTGGAGATTTACCAACATCTTTCAAGACACACAGGTATTGGCTGTATTCACAATGGGTAATTTGGAGTGTTATGATCACAAGCTGTAGGAAACACATAGGTTTGAATTTGTAGGGGTTTAATGCTATATAAAATCGTTCCCCAGTGACATGAGAGATAACAGCAGTGACACACTGACTACTCTTCTAAAAAAGTGATACCTGCACTGTCACTTAATTTAGGTTAAATGTTACTGGATTTGATTTTTTTTTTCTCTTCTGAAAAGCTTTTAATAAAAACTGAAAAGGTTAATTAGGATAAAAATAGGATATTGAAAATCTAATGATTTAATAATTGCCAGTTATCTTTTTTTTTTCTGAAGTGGAGTAATTTTGTTGTTAAATCTAGAACAAATCTGTAAGTAAAATCCAGAGTGTATGAACAAAATCCCTTCCAGCTGCACTGCCTTGTGGCTATGCAGATCTCTTCACTAATGTGGCAGTCAATAGGTTTCATAAAGGGTGATGTGTCCATATTTAATATTCATGTAATTAGGTATTTTGATTGACTTCTTCCATTCTCGAACCAAATGAACAATTTAATTTCATAAATTCCAGCTGATTCAGTGGGTGGTGAAGAGGCAGTGAATTTTGCTGTTCATTTAGAAAGCTCAGGAGACTGCACTCCTAAGGACATTTGTATTGTCCCATGTTGTATTAAGTTCAAGCTGCCTACAACACTGCATCTTGGCAGGTACAAGGTTCCCCAAAAGCTGCTTTATTTGTCTCTGTTACTTTAATTTGACATGTGAGTACCAACAAATGTCGGCAAGCCAAGGATGCTTGCGACGCTGCTGCAGTCATGCAGAATAAGTGCTCCCAATAAAAAATACAGTGTGTGCCGAGATACACAATCTGCTCTTAACAAGCTATTGCTGTTTGGCACCCATGAAGTCCTGGTGAACTACTCCAACCAACCCATGAGCAGGAATCTCCCATCCAAACAGATGGCTGCAACTGCAGGCAGCAAAGAGAACACAGGGGTTTTCATGATGTGTGGGTGTTGACAGCATTTCAAGACCATTTCAAGACATAAATCCAAAAGACTGTCAGTTCTGAGCTTCTTGTCTAAAGGGGATATGTCAGCATTAATTTACCTCTGAGACAGATTACCCTTCACAACAGAAAATCTTTCCCTCATTTATAATTGGTTTACTCTTAACATTTGCAGAGCTTTCCTTCCCTCAGCTGTTATGTGGTAGTTTTTGGATGCCTGTAGCTACAGTTAATTTCTGAGGTAGGTGGATCTCAAGCATGAAAGACTAATTTGCACATGATTTGGGGTTTGATGTTTAGTCCAATACACAGGGCTAATTACAAGCCCGCACAGAGGCAGCGGTGTTGAAAAAGTTTTTTGGCTTTATGCATGTTTACACACAAAATAACATACAGGCACATACATGCTCTGTGTTTACAAAGAAATGATTTCACATTTGGTGTACCACTGCAACATACTGTCGAGTTGTTTAAGCTGCTTAAGATGAGGCTGATTCCTCATTCCTAACCAGGTCACAGTGAAATTGCTACACTGCTTTTTAAGGGACAATGCTAATATGAGTAGTAAGAGCACATGACCTGTCATGATTTAGTGATGAACTGTCAAAATCAAAACGGTAAGGCTTAAGGCATAGCTAGTCTACAAAAATATGGAAGCTTTCCATCAACCAATAATTAAATAGAGTGGTGAACCAAGTTTAAAAAAGCTGATTTCTGCTAAATCTGCACACCAATAGCTGCTCTGCCATTGCCCAGTACAAATAAAAGTATTAAGAAAATTAAAGAATGTATGGAGAGAACAGTAGAGGGCTATTCCTAGTCTGCCTCGATACACAAATACAGTTACATGGTTTTTGCAATAAATCAGTGACAGAATGTTTCTATCAGCTTCAAATTGCACTTACCTTCCCTATTAGCTCACATCAGCCTTAAAATATCCTTTGCTTATGCAAGGGTAAAATTTCCTGCAGTACAGGAAATTGCCACAGCCTTCTGTCTCCCAGGTCTCAGATGAACTCTTGAGAAGGCATGGTCATTCCAGAGACAAAAATATCAGTTCAGTATTAATTAATGTGCATGAAAACTCTTAATGCAGTTGGTTCCATCAGCTGAAATGAGCTTTCTTTGGCTCACAAGCCAATGGCAGACTACAATACAGTATGTGGTAAAGCCATCTTATAATGGATTAAATAAAAATGAAGATAATAAATATATACATTGCATTCTAATCTTCTTTTGAACAAAGGACAGATTGATTTGAGAAGGCCTAAAATGCTTTTATCCCTGTTGCCCGTGTGGCCTCCTTTATCCACATACCACTGTAATACTTGACATTCCCTCAGGAGATGGGAGGAGATGGAGCCTTCTAAAAGTTCACCTTGCTTTTCTTCCTCTGCTCTATTCGCTGTTAGTGAAGCCTTTCATTCCTCCTGGGGATGACTGAAGACTGAGACACTTTAGCCTGAGGTATGGTGATGGTCCATTGGTATCTTTCTTCCTTCTCAAACGAGCTCATGGACACACAAATACTTCCTCTACTCAAGACTCGGGTTATCCTTCTGCTTTTTTAATACTCTACCTCAGTACTTAAAAAGCTTTATAAGCATATTTTCAGATAAGATAATCATTAATAAAAGGCCTTCTGGGCTCTTCCTTGGAAAACAAGTTACTCAAGAACCAAGCAGACATTTTTGCCTGTCAGATGGGAAAGGACTTCATGGATTTATCTTTTCATGCCCAGGAGC